>JAVTVY010022176.1:0-95389 GCA_036873755.1 Hanleya hanleyi
AGCTTTCATAACTGAATACATAGGAAGATATAGTTTTTGTCATTTTGAATGCGATCGTATAACATTGTTTTCCTTATTTTGGGATAACACCATCTCAGTATAGCACAAATGTTACTGCTAAAAAAATGGTTTCCCATGCGCAATTCGAATCAGCGACCCCAGATTATTATTTTTATATCGCTGAAAAGAAATTACCGTTCACTCTGTTCGTATTACAGTACTGTTCACTCTGTCCTCATATGCAATACTGTTCACTCTGTCCGTATATACAATACTGTTCACTCTGTTCGTAAATATACAGTACTGTTCACTCTATCCATCTATGAAGTCTTTAACTCTGTCCGCATGTACAGTATGATTCGCTCTGTCCTCGTACAATACTGTTCACTCTGTTCGTATACGCTGTGCTGTTTACTTTGTCCTCCTATACATTATTGTTCACTCTGTCCGCATATAGAGTACTGCTCACTCTGTTCGTATATGCTGTGCTGTTCACTTTGTCCTCATATACATTATTGTTCACTCTGTCCGCATATAGAGTACTGCTCACTCTGTTCGTATATGCTGTGCTGTTCACTTTGTCCTTATATACATTATTGTTCACTCGTCCGCATATACAGCACTGCTCACTCTGTTCGTATATGCTGTGCTATTTACTCTGTCCTCATATACATTATTGTTCACTGTCCGCATATACAGTACTGCTCACACTGTTCGTATATGCTGTGCTGTTCACTTTGTCCGTATAAAGTACGGTTCACTCTGTCCGCATATACAGTACTGTTCACTCTGTCCGCATGTACAGTACTCGTCTCTCTGCTCGCATATATAGTACTATTCACACTATTTAGGTACACTGCTGTTCACTTTGTCCGCATAAAGTACTGTTCTTTCTGTTCGCATATACAGTACTATTTACTCCGCCCATATACAATTACTGTTCACTGTGCGTATATACAGTACTGTTCGCTCTGTCGCATATGCAGTACTATTCGATCTGCCCGCATAAATGTACTGTTCACTCTGTCCGTATATACAGTATTGTTCGCTCTCTCCATATATACATTACTCTTCACTCTCTCAGTATATAAAGTACTGTTTACTCTGTCCGTGTATACAGTACTGTTCACTCTCTCCGTATATACAGTACTGTTCACTCTGTCCGTATATACAGTACTGTTCACTCTGTCCGTATATACAGTACTCTTCACTCTCTTCGTATATACAGTACTGTTCACTCTGTCCGTATATACAGTACTCTTCACTCTCTTCGTATATACAGTACTGTTCACTCTGTTCGTATATACACTATTCACTCTCTCCGTATATACAGTACTGTCCGTGTGTTCGGGGGGGGGGGGACAACACAAGTTAGAAACTCATCTATTGCAGTTCTTTAGTAAACAAGCGCTGGATGAGCGCAAAGACCTCCGTCGAGGCAACAGGGTCCGTAGCGTAATACATCACTGAATAACAATTTTGCATTTGTTGGACGTTAGCTTCATCAATGGTAATTAATCTGGGATTGAGGGTTCGTCACTAGCATGTCCAGACAGGGACGTGAAAGTCACATTCCCAGCAAATAATTTTTGTTTCATTTGACGTGCTTGAAATATTGGGGTATGGAATAGAGTATATTGATGGAAAACCTGGAAAAGTGCTTGAGACATTAGGCCCCATCCCACCCACACCTCCCCATGAGAGGATCCCTCACCCAAATCAACACGTTAGCGACAGAAATGAGACCCTGTGTGCCTAGTTGTACCAACTTGCTTGTGATTTTGTGCTATAGGCCCAACACAGCAACACTTCATATTTTGTATGTGTACAGTATAGTATCATCATTGATGAGAGAATGCTCTTCAAAACACACCTCATTTTACCGACACTTCGTTCTGATCTGTCTCAACATCATATGATGAGGATTCAATGCGCTCGGTATAATTTTGTATACTGGTGTTACAGGTCACCTTCGCCTTCACCTTGCTGTATCAATGACCATGGACTTGTACATGTATCACATTCACATTGAATGGTGATGGCTGATGAGAATATTGCCCCTATGGAACAAATGACTGGATTCCACGCAGCAAATATTTATTGTGTAACAGTGAGAAGAAAATTAATTGTATAAACATTCCAAGCCTCATTGAACACAAGCCGCACCATACTTGATATGAATATAACGCGTGTACATTAGCTCGCTTGGACGTCGCTTAGTTAAATATGGACAGACTTGCAAAAATCTCAAAATTTTCAAAAGCCACAAAAATGCCCTCAGCTTGTACAGAGTAAGTAAAAATACTTATGTACAACTTGATGTTTAGAAATGACTGTGTTGAGCGGTTCTATTCCCAACTTCTCTTTTATTCTATGTCATAGAGGACAGGGTTTGGTAGATAATTAAAAACTGTATTAACTCGGCTTCACATTTTAGAGAATGACTTTAATTGAGCCAAAGATGAAAGAGAAATACACTTATAAAAAAATCTATTTAAAAAAATATATGTTTATATTAATTTCCATAATTTATTGAAAAAAACTATACGTAGACTTCGACCACCCAATATCACACAGGCCAGGCAACTGTGAGAACAAGTGAAAGATACCCATCGAGTTGAGCGGATTTGCAGATAAACAACAACAAAAAATTGCACTTTGTGCCTCACGAGGCCCTTCTCCATAGAGTGCATGCCAGTTATTTTTCTAGACTACAACAACAACAGTTTTGCCTGTATCACAGTCCGAGCTTCCGATTACCCTTCAACCTTACCCAGACGACGGATAATTTTTGACAGATTGTCCGGCTAGGTTGTTGATCGGATTCACAGATCATGAATTCCACCGTGACGGATTCACCGTTGGGAAGACTTTTTCTTTATTCAAAGTCATGTACTCGGAAGTTCCGTGGTCATACCCATGTAGTTTCAAGTTTAGTTTGCTATTCTATATGACATCTGTTTACGGATCCATGAAAAATCTACAGATGATCCAGCATTTTCAGTAAATCAGGCTTCGAAATGTTCGTGACGGAATCACCTGAAACGGACATGACTCTTGACTAGTGTTGCTTGTCTATTTTTTTGCTGCTCTGTTTCAATCTGACTATTCTTATATGACATCTCTTACTAACATACAGTACCCAAGGATGATAAGATTTTTTTCATCGTGAGAAAAACGCGACTGGATCATCCCAGGGGTTAAATCTAGTCCGTGAAGGAATCGACAAAAAATCGTGATGGAATCACGAGTGCGCTTTTTAAATCTTATCGGTAAAAGTGCTTTATTAATTACACATTTTCTTCAAAAAAATATTCCTAGAGTGAATTTATCTCTTCTACTTAGAAAATTAAAACTCTGACCTCTTATTTTGACTAAGGTATACAGCTCCCGCCACATGCATATCTTTTCTGCAGATGTTTCAAAATAGTATAGTTTTCAGTAAAGTGCAATTTTTCTTCTTTGACAATTTAGAATTTCCCGAGTTCTTCATGTTAAAAAATTGCGGGAAAAATATTTCGCTATTAAAACACATCTTCTCTATTATTGGCTTGTTCCCGGGGATCATAGGAAGCGAATAGAACAAACAGCATGCTAATATAGGGGCTACGACAGAATGTGGAGTGAATTTTATGCGAAAAAGGGCTGTTTAGCAATGTCCGCTTTTCCGTGGAATTCATGAGCGCACGATTGAAGTATCATGGGATGATATATATTTTCAGTCGCTATCTTCCCCCCCAATCTTCAAACAAAAGGAAAAGAAAAAGCCTAGAGAGCGCCTCGTGAGGCAGAGTTATTTTTCCAGACTACAACAACAACAGTTTTTGCCTGTATCACAGTTCGAGCTTCCGATGACCCTTCAACCTTACCTAGACGACGGATAATTTTTGACAGATTATCCGGCTAGGTTGTTGATCGGATTCACAGATAACGATTGAAGCATGGGAAGATATATTTTTTCAGTCGCTATCTCCCCAACCCTCACCCCCCAATTAAAAAAAAAGAAAAGAAAAAGCCGAGAGAGTTCTTCGGAGTTTTACGTTTTTGACCTCTGACTTTGAATTTGACTTCTCACTTCCGACTCGCATCCTGGTGAATGACACTCGTCCTTTATCTTTTGCCGATTCAGAGATTCTCGAGGAAGTTTCCAATTATACTATCTGGAATGCGAGTTTTTCTTTCGTGAAAATTTACTCTTTATGAAAGCGCAGGTTTGTCTTCGTCGAAAACCGGCAATCTGTACCAGCGCGAAGCTATACTGTACACGCGCGAATTTAGTACCCTCGAATAAAGAGACCCGGTGGAAGCGCTGCAAAGGATACACACCTTTTGTCACGTAAGCATTCATTTGTGTCCAAAGAAAATTCAAGATTTCGTCGGGAACCATGACGATCCCTATTGGAAATACTATGAGTCGTGGGTTCCCCATATGACAATTATTTGGCGGGAGATTTCACGTTGCGCTCCTAGACCTCCGTCTGATCGACGGAGGTAAAAATTCTTACAGCTACTTTCTCCAGTTACAGCCAGATAAGCTACAGTGCCGTGGCACTATCTTTTCCTGATTTGTTCCGGACGTATGACATTATTTCCTAATCAAAGAGACAAATATGAAAAGGGGTATTGTTTCCTGGGCATTCTTTGTTACAGTGAACTTGGAAGTGTTTTGTCTCCCGGTTGTGTCAATCATATGGAGGTAAAAAAATGTCGTTTTTGCTTAATAAATCAGCTCACATAATGAATTCAGCAAAATCTTCTTGCGGGGCACACGGACATATATATACGCATCAAAAAGTGGTAAAAAATATAAATTGTCATCTATCGAAGTTGCATAATAATAGGACAAACATCAGTCGCGTGATTTAAACAATATTGACTGGATCTTCAAATGGCTAATTACTTTTAGGACATGGAAAAATAGATAAATTAATGCGCCTGAAGTTTTGAAGTAGTGGTTATGAAGGAATCAAAAGTTATTGAGCACGAACGACATTTTTAACCTCCATTTTAGAGAGCGGGATCGACCTAACCTGTTGAACTTTTACCATACAGATTGTAAATCAAGAAATGACTGGACAATTTATGTGGAAAAGCTCTTGACTCAAAAATTTGACAAAAACTGTTAGATGATTCAGTGCCTCAGCAGTTTACGTAGACACGAAGTCTAGTACAGTTCCCTGGATCTGATGCTCCGGTATATGAACTGATCCTTGGGCGGACAACGAATACAATATGCTTAAACCCTGATAACGTATTACCCCTCTTTTATTCACGTGATTATTTGTGCATACATTATCTGCATGACAGTTGATCAATCATCCAGAAATCTAGCATCGCATATGTAACACGACACTAATTTAATTGCCCGCAAGGCGTGAATTAGTACAAGTAACACGATACACCAAATTAAACCTTGTTTAACGGCCTGGTCAGATCAGGGACCTCGCGTTGGCAATTAAATTGATGCGTTTCATGGGGGAGAGGGCAGGTAATTGACTTGTATTACAACCACTTCCCCTCCCTTCCCATTAATTGTCATGGATATACTTTGCATCATGGGATAGAAGTGGGATAACACGTCATCAGGTATTAAGCCTATTGACAACATGTTATTCTGATATATATGGGGAAATGATCGTATTTCTTTACGACAGCTCATCTGAATGTGTATTCAATCAAAGCGTGACTGAGATACACCATTCTCTAGATAACGACTTTAGAACGATTATTATGGATTAAGAATACTGATCAGTACGGAGCCGTAAAAGGGACATGGAAATTATTTTTTTCAACCCCTGAAATTTTTTTCTTCTTCTTATTAAGTCGTTATAACGACTTAAAAAAAAAAAAAAAAAAAAAAATGGGGGCTGAAATTTTTTTTCTTCTTCTTATTAAGTCGGTATAACGGCTTAATAAATTTTTTTTTTAAAAAATGGGGACTGATTTTTTTTTTTTTTTTTTATTAAGTCGTTATAACGACTTAATTGACCAATGAAATTGCAGCATTAAGTCGTTATAACGACTTAATTGACCAATGAAATTGGAGTATTAAGTCGTTAGAACGAGTTATTAAGTCGTTAGAACGAGTTATTAAGTCGTTATAACGACTTAATCCACCAATGAAATTCCGTCTTACTTCTGCAGCTTTTATTTTGTTAACTGACAACTCCCCGGTGAAACAGCGTTTAGATAGGCACTATCAAGGGCAGATCTACGGGGGGTGGGGTCAGGGGTCCCCCCCCCCCCAATTAGACCTGTAAAAAAAATGAGAGAGAGATCAGCGAATCCTGGAATTTCACGTAGAAATAATATCTTGAAATTATATCTAAAATAAACGAATGTGGATTATGTAATCAGAGTATCTATTGATATATTAAACAGACATCTATTTATGTGGTTTGTGAGCGTACTATATTTCGATGTTGAATATGAAAACATTATGGCTACGAGCGCTCCACGTGTGAAGTGTTAGTCCTGATTTGTATGTCTTTTACCAGAATGTCAAATGGGGGCATAAGGTCTGATACTTTTCAATATCGATGCGTGCTTATGCGAAACAAAAGTGAAAGTTAATCTACATACATTATGTTCGATTTATTTTGTTTTGGTGCATTTTGACGGTATATTTTCTGTTTGTTTTGAATGAACATTAAACCGTTGCTCGATCTGGAGCTCAGTTCCCACTCTCATGTTTTTGATTGCATGGGTCTCTCCATTTTTCATAACTGGATGTAAAACTCCATAAGTTCAGTCTTGTTCAATCTATGAACGGCTCTCCCAGAAAGTGTCGAATTTACGCATGCAAACGCTGTGTTGTGGTGCATTATGATAGTAGGATTACGGCATTTGTATCACATGTGTTATTCTCTGCGAAAATTATCAAAACTATAATCCAGTGTTTAGCCTCTCAACCCATCCCACCCCTCCGCCGTGCCTGAATAGGTGTTAGTAAAATCCGTCTGCATTTCACATTTTTTCGCTTGGCTGTTTAGGAGTGGACTACAGCTATACCTATACAATTATCAGCATGTCTGACCCATTTTTAATTCTTTGAAGTGAGCCGCCATACCGCTCGAGCCAACGCTACAAGCTCCTCAATTATCTGTAATGGTGGATGGCGAGCAAAACAATTTTGGCGATATTATCGGACCAACACAGAGAAGTCATGTGAATTGGCAGGTTTGGGCATAGAGTCATAGGGTTGCCTTTTAGTCGGCAGACGCCGTCAACTTTTCCCACCTCTATAGCCTACATATCTCTCCAATTTATCCAAAGTTTATTACTTCAATGGCATTATCAGGCTTCATACTGCATATCTAAACGCTGTTTTGAGGCCAGTTGTCAGTTAACAAAATAAAAGCGGCAGAAGTAAGACGGAATTTCATTGGTGGATTAAGTCGTTATAACGACTTAATAACTCGTTCTAACGACTTAATACTCCAATTTCATTGGTCAATTAAGTCGTTATAACGACTTAATGCTGCAATTTCATTGGTCAATTAAGTCGTTATAACGACTTAATAAGTCGTTCTAACGACTTAATGCTGCAATGTCATTGGTCAATTAAGTCGTTATAACGACATAATAAAATAAATAAAAAAAAAAAAAAAAAAAATAGGGGCTGAAATTTTTTTTTCCATGTCCCTTTTACGGCGACTTAAAAAAAAAAAAAAAATAGTGGCTGAATTTTTTTTTTTTTCATGTCCCTTTTACGGCTCCGTAGATCAGCGATACGGATTATATATTTTTGGAACATCATGATGTCTTATCGGCATCATTGAAAACTGTTGACCGCTTCTCTCTTGCAGGAAACTAGCCTATGTTTATGTATACTATGATTGTCTTTTTTGAATTCGGTGCTAATACTGTTATATGGATATGGAATAGGTCTTTGGATTATGGACGCGGATATTCTTTAATGGAAGACGGCTGAATTATGAATGACGGACTAGACGCTTGTATTCTTTGAGCTTCCAATTGCAGAAATCCTCACAAAAGGGGCTTGTATCGCAGTGTATCATATGCAGTCTCACCCAAGTAGTTTGGATTACTTGAGCTTATTTTCCCTATAAACGAGAGCCATCAGAAGATGGTGTATCCCCCGACCCCAGTGTCAGTGAACTGGGAAGGAGGAAATCAGTTGTATTTCTGTATGTAGGATATCAATGATGTGCAATACAACACATCGAACGACATGCAGTCTCCAGACTATGCCTGTAATATACAACAAGTATCATGTGATCCGCATCAAAAGTTGTAGAAGATGATTTGACAATATATCATTTAAACTGTAAAGGGCAATACCTCAGTAAACAAAATGTGCATCTCCAGACTGTACCAATAACATCCACCAATTATTATGTGAAAATGTAGGAGATAGTGAGGCAGAGATGTGAAATAATTGTGACTTCTGTGGTAAAAGCACCAAAATTGGCACAGTTGATGATCAGAAGGTACTTAATGATTCCAGATATAGGACCAAGCTCAATTTTTAGCTCATCTGGGCCGAAGGCCCGATGGGCTAATGTCATGGCCTGATTGTCCGTCGTCCGTCGTCCATCGTGCGTCGTCCGTCGTCAGTCGCCCGTCGTCCGTAAACATCTTCTTCTCTGAAACAACCTGACCGATTAAGCTGAAACTTGACATGCAAGTTCCCCCCAATGAGTACATCAGAATTTGTTCATGCGGTGTCGATACGATTTTAAATATGGCTGCCATGGCGGCCATCTTCAATTTGCCAGTGAAATCTTGTCATCATTATTTTTCGGTAACTACTTCATGGATCTTTCTCAAATTTGGTACACCGGTTTCTCTTTGGGTCCAGTTGTACAACATATGTACTTTAGTCCAATTTGGATATCCCCATGAACCTCTGTTATCGCGATTTCTCAGGAACTGCTGCATGGATCTTTCTCAAATTTGATACACAGGTTCCCCTTGGGGTCTAATTGTGCAAGATACCTTTTGTGGTCTGATTCAAAAATCCAATATGGCCACCAGGCAGCCATCTTAGATTTCCCCATGAAACATTATCGCGATTTTTTCAGGAAATACTGCATGGATCTTTCTCAAATTTGGTACACAGGTTCCCCTGGTGTGCAAGATACCTTTTCTGCTCTGATTCGAAAATCCAATATCGCCACCAGGCGACCATCTTGGAATTTCCCATGAAATTTTGTTATCGTGAATTCTCAGGAAATTACTGCATGGAACTTTGTCAAATTGGGTACACAGGTTCCCTCTTGTTGTCCAGTTGTGCAAGATACCTTTTTTGGTCCATTTCGAAAATCCAATATGGGGTCTAATTGTGCAAGATACCTTTTGTGGTCTGATTCAAAAATCCAATATGGCCACCAGGCATCCATCTTGGATTTCCCCATGAAACATTATCGCGATTTCTCAGGAACTACTGCATGGATCTTTCTCAAATTTGGTACACAGGTTCCCCTTGGGGACTAGGTGTGCAAGATACCTTTTCTGCTCTGATTCGAAAATCCAATATCGCCACCAGGCGACCATCTTGGATTTCCCCATGAAACTCTGTTATCGCGATTTCTCAGGAACTGCTGCATGGATCTTTCTCAAATTTGGTACACAGGTTCCCCTTGGGGTCTAATTGTGCAAGATACCTTTTGTGGTCTGATTCAAAAATCCAATATGGCCACCAGGCATCCATCTTGGATTTCCCCATGAAACATTATCGCGATTTCTCAGGAACTACTGCATGGATCTTTCTCAAATTTGGTACACAGGTTCCCCTTGGGGACTAGGTGTGCAAGATACCTTTTCTGCTCTGATTCGAAAATCCAATATCGCCACCAGGCGACCATCTTGGATTTCCCCATGAAATTTTGTTGTCGTGAATTCTCAGGAAATTACTGCATGGATCTTTGTCAAATTGGATTCACAGGTTCCCTCTTGTTGTCCAGTTGTGCAAGATGCCTTTTTTGGTCCATTTCGACAATCCAATATGGCCGCATCTTGAATTTCCCAGGAAACTTTGTTATTAAGAAATCTCAGGAAATTACTGCATGGATCATTTAGTGTTCAGGGGAAACAACACAAGTTAGAAACTCATCTATTGCAGTTCTTCAGTAAAAAATTCTTACAGCTACTTTCTCCAGTTACACCCAGATGAGCTACAGTGCCGTGGCACTATCGTTTGCTTTTATCCCCGTAAAATGAGAAAATCCAAGATGGCCACCATGTGCGTCGTGAAAATCTATTAAACGGCATATCTTCCTGAATACATGTCACAAAAACATGAATAAAATGTTGTTTTATATGTTTTCGTACACAAGGAAGCCATTACTGATGCAGAAATATGACAATTTATCATATTTTATAACTTCAGGACATGCGTTCAGAATATCTATATTAACAAGTCCATATGTGATCAATTTGATGATCAGTAGACACTAAACAATTTAAGATACAGTGTCATTACGATTTTGTGCAATATCCGCTATATGTGTGAACATCAAAGATTGTGTTCATACGATTCACGCATAACAAGAATTCCCATATCGTAGTCACATAACATACATATCTGAATACAATATTATTTTCTATATGTTTTCATAAACACGAAACATCGGGCAATCGACAGAAATGCATTGCAATCATAATTATATACGAATGCATGCGAAATAGCTGCAGTTTATGAACAAAACTTAAAATTTTGTCAGATCACCTAAGCAAATATCAATGTGTGAAGAGATGTTCATATACACACCCACTTTCTCGGGGTGTTCTGACCCCACACCTGCCTGAGTATAGGAGTTATTATAACATCATCATATGTACTAACATGTACCTCAGAGCAGTTGTTTCGGATAATTTCGGGAATATATCTTATGTATATCCCAGGCACATCTTTCATCAGGGGCCAAGCCTTGTCATGAATATAGTTAACTATTTACGATATATACTCTCATATTCTTGTAGATATAGTGATGCCGTTGTTACCCACGGGGTGAAATCTTGTATTATTTTAGATTTAAACTCCTCTTCTTCGTTAAACTTGTCTGTGCTGCACACGTTGTGTTGTGTAATCGTTTATTAATTTCGATTCACCCATATCTTGTTTTTCTCTTCTTTCTTGCTGACGGTTCTTGTCCCGTGCCAGTGTATTTTAGCTACATAATTGATGGACTGGCACGATCCCGGCATGGTCGTCACAGGATAGTCGGATTATGCGTCGAAAAACATCTATCTCAACAATCAGGCCTGATAGCATATTCTTACTATTACTGAATTCAGGTGTCGAATCATGGATCTCACTTAAAGAGATATTTAATACGGTACATGTTCATTTCAGAATGTCAGCCGCTGTCTGCATTCCGTCTCTCAATGGTAGTGGTCTGCGGGAACATCTAACACCGTCAGCTGAATGATGAAACTCCAGGTGGAAGGGCACAGTCGGTACATGGCGCCAATAATATAATCGGTTATAAGAAACCGCCTGCCATCCGTTGATTAGCACAGAATCGCTCTGACTGATTGTTTGAAAAACTGGCAGCTGATTGGTTATTTAGACACCCACTGCAGAAGGCATTGTGTGCTACAATCCTCTCAAGCTCAGTGTGTAGATGCATGTGGGCCAGCGTCAGGCGTTATGATTTAAATCCAGTGTATCGTATCAGCGTATATATATTGTTAAAGCTCAATATATAAACACCTGCATCCCAATCTGATGTTACAGCTGGTTTGCCTCTTCACGACTGGTACGCACGTGGCTGTGAAGAGAGTATACTTGATGTTGTTGACAATAGCCAGCTTAATCTCTTCTAATGGAGAATTACAAACATGGTTGAATGAGAGATAAATAAATATCCGAAACAACACACTCTTGAAGGACTCAACATGTTATCATATAGGTCAACGCCGAGACCTCCAATTGGTAGGGCTGATCATATACATCTATTATATGTATATATGGCTGTAGACATAACACCAACTATTTTACATACTTTGTCAGATATCTTGATTTGCATACACTGTAAAAACGGCCAATTTCAGGGAGTAAATGTTCAACCTGTTATCAGTTCAACGTTGAACCAATTTTTAATGACAGTAAACGTTTACCCGGAATCTGGTTGAACGTTTTCAGTTCGAATTCAAGCATATATTGATACTTGCATGGAGGTAAACGTTGAACCTGTTATTGGTTCTTCTTTCAACCTATAACTGGTTCTACGTATAACCACATGATACTAGCTTAGGCGTAAACGTTGAACCTATTATTGGTTCTACGTTCAACCTATAACTGGTTATACGTTCAACCACATGAAACTCCGTGCATGGTAAAACGACACCAACATGACCGAAACAATGGGATATGAATGTCTGAGAACAGGGAGTAATTTTCTTATTAATATTAAGTTAAATTCTGCAGACTTTTCCAAATAAACCATGTGGTTATGCTTAAAACTGAATGTCCAAGTCGTTAATAACGCGTGTCGATTTGGGAAACTTCGCTGTTATGCACTTATTTTGATGGCATATTACTATTTTCGCTCATAAAATAGCCTATCAACAGTCAGAAACAATCATAGAAGTTATCAAAAATGAAAGACGTAATACTGTTGTGTGGGTCAAAATTATTCCCGACCGAGTATACGTTCAACTGTTTTTCGGTTCAACGTATTTCCCGCCCTCGTTATTGTTTTTCCCGCGGTGGTCGTCAAAAGAACCACTTTTTGGTTCAACGTTCAACTGGACTATGGTTCAACTGGCCATCGGTTATCGTCCTTCGTTTTATGAAGCGCCACCTGCTGGATTGCAGTGTGAGGAGGAGAACGTGTGGTGTTGTTGGCAGCTTAACAATGAACATTACTCGTCCCGTTACATCTGTTTTCTGGTAAGTAATATGGACAAACAATTGTTTGAACTGCGCTTCAATACTGAATACGTTACGCACAGAAATCTCGTCCCCGTTGCTTTGGCTTTATGTTTTGAAATCGAAGCTGTGTCGAAAACTGGGCTATGCTTCATTGTTCATTCTCCGTTCATTTATTCATTGCGTGAAAGAATTTTGCTGTCTGTTGTCTGTTTTAATATGTCATTGATATAATTTACTGTTACCACTTGGCAGTATTTTGCAATTTCCAATCACTTATTACATTTAGCATATCGTTTTTCCATACCAGTTGTGGATGAGTGCAATCTAAGGCCCTTACAGGCTATATAATTTCCTATGTATTTCCAAAAAAAAGAATTAATTAAACTGTCACTATATCTGCATAGGTCAACAGCTATATACATATGGATACCAGTAATTATCAGCCGCGTTGTCCACAAAAATACTTGCAATACGCTTTGTGGATTGTTAAACTCTAAGGTCCTTGCAAACTAATATGCATTAATCTCTTATTCCAAAAAAAAAGTATTGTTCACTGGATATATTCCTATGCATGTTATAATCCTATAATAATTCAAAACATCTATTAACATTCAGTCACCCCTCAATTTTGCCTGAAATTCTAATCAGTCCAATGAATTTATAATAGTTACATAATGTCGTAAGACTATATCAAATGTTGGCAACATTTTGTGTCCAATAGGGTAATATCATGTCAACATTGTGTAACTGTTTATCCAGCGATCAAGTGAGAAGTGTGAGAAGTCCAGCTGCCCTAGTGCCTGATCGATGAAGAAGTCATTTTGATGTTTATGAAATACACCATGATGAATGACAAGTAGTAAGTGAATACATTACAAGGACATAATCAAAGGAAATTTGAGAAGTCATTGATAAGACTTGATAAATGATACATCATAGCTGTACCATGTATTACCCCATAACCCCCCCCCCCCCACCATGCCCACTACACACACATCCAGTTAGGGGGGAGGGGGGGGGGGTGTCAAGAGGCAAATGGATGAGATTTACAAACATGCAACATAGGGTGGTAGCTACCAAATTAGTATACTATAATATCCATGTTAGTAATTATGATTTTTTTTTCCAATCCAGATAAGGGGGCATGGTGGTAAAGTGTGTGTGTGGAGGAGGAGGGGTGGTGAAAATATATACTATTTTTATGTGGCAAGACCATGTGGGATTGATTTCATGAGATATTCCCAAGGCAGGGTGGTGGCATGAGAAATTGCCAGGGGTTGCGAGGGGCCGAGTGAGTGAGTGCTTGTCATGAAAATCGGGATATTTCCCCCAACCTTTATGAATAAATTAGTTATATTAGATCTTACTCCATTTAATATTTTCTCCTACAGAAAGTGTAACAGGAGAAGGTCAGAAAGAAGCCATTTGTTTGAGTCTGACTGTTGGAGGAAGATGAAGGAGGCGACAGTGTATATGGCTCCCACAGAGTGAACATCATCATCTTGTAATGGATTTTATCGCGATTGAAGATGTAAGGAATAATCTGTCATTTTCAATGCTAATAATCAGATATGTGATGCTCATAGACCATACTAAAACCAGCAACAAGAATGAATAATTTTGCCACGCTGTTGGTGAGTGGAGGGGGGGGTCATCAAGGCTTCATCTGCAGATGGCTCAATGTACAGTTGATGAGTTCAGATTTTATAGAATGGTACTTACAAATGTAAGCTTATATTGACAGGATAGTGAAGACAAATTATATTGCACAATTCTTTATTTGTTTAATAGGACCAACTGCTTGCAAGAAAGATCAGAGACACGTCACAGTGCGGATCATTACATTACAGGGTTTCGGATGATACATTACAGGGTTTAGGATGATGGTGGAAGTGTGTGCATTATTTCATAACTTGGACTATGTGAAATAATTGGTCTCTGACATGCCTGCATCACAAGATAATGGCTACCGGTATCATTGGATGTGACAGAAAAGATGAAATGGTAATGTGATACAACAAATATTCAGGCTAAAGCTGTGGTACCATATTACATATACAAGAGGAACAAAACGGAACTGTGTTGAATCTTCACCATTCCTGAACACCCTTACAAAAAAATCAACCACAATGGCCGGCATACTGCTGGTGATAGAAAAGTGACACCATCGTATGCAAACAAAGTCTCATTACTGTGATAGAATGATGAACAATGTGCATATACCTGTAGCCCTCTCATCTGTTGAAACAGATGACCCAACATAACACTCTGCAGCTACATGTAGATGAGAAGACAAGGGTGTTGTTACTATGAATTAACTGTGATGTTGAATACAAGAAAACAATGCAACACTCGATATATCACAAATCATCGATACATGACGAATAATTGACTTCAGATACAAAAGTCAATGTGTGAAGTCTGACCACCTTTACATGTACTCTGTACAGGAAGGTGGATATAATTTTTATTTTACCATATTATGACTCGGTATGTCCCAGATCATTAATACATTGTGTAATATAATTTGACTCGGGTACATAAGTCACTGTGTGAATTCTGACCACTTATACTCTTTGTAGGAAGGTCTTACACACTTCAACTGTGTATTTAGGTCCCATAACTAAACTTTGATAAAATGCAATTAGCTAGCTCACTCAAATGTTCCTGATGATATTGCAATACATAATGTGTATTAAAGAAGGTTGGACACACATAAACTATGTATGTAGGTCCTATAACTAAACTGTGATAATGTGCAATTAACTGGCTCTCTCAAATATCCCTGATCAGTGATAGGTTGGACACACATAACCTATGTATGTATGTCCCATTACTAAACTGTGATAAAATGTAATTAAATAATTCTCTCAATTATCCCAGATCAGTGATGTTAAATACATGTACTCGGAATACATAGGTCGCTGTGTGAAGTCCGATCACCTATACTCTGTGTAGGAAGGTTGGACACACATAAACTAATATAGGTCCCAACTAATATGTGATAAAATGCAATTAGCTAGCTCACTCAAATCATTGATATTACATGTACTCAGAATACATAGGTCGCTGTGTGAAGTCCGACCACCTATACTATGTGTAGGAAGGTTGGACACACATAAACTATGTATGTAGGTGCCATAACTAATCTGTGATAAAATGCAATTAACTAGCTCACTCAAATCAGTGATATAACATGTACTCAGAATACATAGGTCGCTGTGTGAAGTCCGATCACCTATACTATGTGTAGGAAGGTTGGACACACATAAACTATGTATGTAGGTCCCATAACTAATCTGATAAAATGCAGTTAACTATCTCACTCAAATATCCCAGATCACTGATATTATAATACATGTGCTCGGAATACATAGGTCGCTGTGTGAAGTCCGATCACCTGTACTCTGTGTAGGAAGGTTGGACACACATAAACTATGTATGTAGGTCCATAATTCTCTCAATTATCCCAGATCAGTGATGTTAAATACATGTACTCGGAATACATAGGTCGCTGTGTGAAGTCTGATCACCTATACTATGTGTAGGAAGGTTGGACACACATAAACTATGTATGTAGGTCCCATAACTAATCTGTGATAAAATGCAATTAACTAGCTCACTCAAATCAGTGATATAACATGTACTCAGAATACATTATAGGTCGCTGTGTGAAGTCCGATCACCTATACTATGTGTAGGAAGGTTGGACACACATAAACTATGTATGTAGGTCCCATAACTAATCTGATAAAATGCAGTTAACTATCTCACTCAAATATCCCAGATCAGTGATATTACAATACATGTACTCGGAATACATAGGTCGCTGTGTGAAGTCTGATCACCTATACTATGTGTAGGAAGGTTGGACACACATAAACTATGTATGTAGGTCCCAAAACTAAACTGTGATAAAATGCAATTAACTTGCTCACTCAAATATTTCAGATCAGTGATATTAACAGACAATTATGCCATATGTATACAGTAATATTTCATCATACAGCAGTAAGCTAAAAAAAGTTAATAATAATCATGATAATCATTTTGCATCTTGAAGTTTTCATTCCTTAGATGAGGAGTGTTATGAGTCTAACATCAGTTGAAAAGGAGGCATCAAACTTATTGTAGGTGGTACCATCTTGGATGTTACTAAGCCTCCCCAGACTCCCTTCCCTGTTACTTGTGGTTTCTGTGATTCATGAATTGGTAGAATTCAATGTTTACATTTTAGCTTTTCATATCTTTAGTTGTTCATTTGATTGCAAATAGTCTAGTGTTTAATTAGAGCATTCATAAAGTTAGACTGCGGTTCACAGTTCCTTATTCGTCATCCAGCGACTCATAGCCGCACCCCAAGCAGCGCCCCCATTGGCGTCAGATTTGGGATACAAATATGCAAAGATATCGATTCCACATGAACTCTTGTATATAGATGAAGCTAGGTATTCATACTGTTAGAAATCAGATCTGTTATTAGATTATATCCGAATATGATTTAAATATATGAATTTTATTTCAATTAGTGTGTATTTGTTGATGTATGTTCTGAAATATCCTTCACTTTCTTACAGGTTGATATACTTTTCACTGATGATTGCAAGAAATAACACTGGGATGTAACTTGGTTGCTCATATGGTTCCGATGTATTTGCAAGAATTTAGAATTTAACTAAATCTGCAAATACATGTACAATTTGCACCACAACAATCCGGTGCAGATTTCATTTAAATCTGCATCTGGATGAACGTTAAACCTTGATGTGGTTGTACGTTTAACCTTGATGTGGTTGTACGTTGAATCTATTTCTGAGAAAACATTGAACCTGTATCTGGTTATACGTTGAACCAGTAATTGGTTATAGGTAACACCAAATTTTGGTTCAGGGTTTTCCATGGTTAAACGTTGAACCAGAAACTGGTTCAACGTTTACCTTTCAGTTCAACGTTACACCTTTTCGTGGTTGAACGTTTAACCTCATTTCAGTTCAACGTTAAACCTTGATGTGGTTGTACGTTTAACCTTGATGTGGTTGTACGTTGAACCTATTTCTGAGAAAACATTGAACCTGAATCTGGTTATACGTTGAACCAGTAATTGGTTATAGGTAACACCAAATTTTGGTTCAGGGTTTTCCATGGTTAAACGTTGAACCAGAAACTGGTTCAACGTTTACCTTTCAGTTCAACGTTACACCTTTTCGTGGTTGAACGTTTAACCTCATTTCAGTTCAACGTTGAAATTTGCTTGGTGCTACGTTGAACCAGTTTATGGTTGCAACCGAGTTACATCCACTTTATGGTTGAACGTTTACTCAGCGTTTTTACAGTGTGTCGTCTTAGGTCAATTGTTTTAATTTTATTTCAAAAATCCTCGACAGACAACATAATGGTTACATAATGGTTATTATGCCTACCTTAAACCCTACACTACATGATTCAGTCTGTATATACCCATTCGTAACAATGAGTATTGTGAATATTAATTTATAACCGATTTGTAACCATTTAAGACCTTATTTACCACAAAGTTACCCTAAAATGGCCTTACTTTGAATAATTAACGTGTTATCTATGGCTAATTCTAACCTTACATGACATACAAGTAATTCTGTTTGAATACTCCTTCGTAACAATCAGTACTGTGGATATTAATTTATAACCGATTTCCCCGAATTTTTTACCTTATTTGACCCAAAAGTGACCCTAAAATGACTTTAATTCTAATAATTTACGTATTATCTATGACCACCTTAAACTCTACACTACATACAACTAATTCAGCTTTGATACTCATGCGTAACAAAGAATACGAAAAGAATTTTTACCCATTTTTTACCCTATTTGACCCTAAAAATGACTCCAAAATGACCTTAATGGACCAAAATCAGGGTGGTATCCCTTCCTACCTCGATCAGTACCACGCAAAGAACTAATTTAGCATGGGTACCCATTTGTAACAAAGAATGCCATCGAAAGTTTTTAAAGGCGTTTTTGAGGTCTTTTGAGAAGAACCGTAATAAATAGTGAAGGAGATAAGACGCAAACTTGTCTAAATACGAACAGCTACGCACATCATGATAGATGGCACGAATATATTTCCTGATACAACCCCAAACTGCATAATCACTGTATTGTAGACTTTTCTCGGGCCAATAGAATCACCACAACTGGGTTTTATCTTTTCTTTCAAGTTTTCTATTAAATTCGACATTTTCCCTTCTTAGATCAATAACGGATTCCCTTAAGACACTTTTACAAAATTTGAGACATTGATTTTTACCATAGCATGTATATAGTAAACATGCAAAAGATCAGGGCTGCACACTGACACTGCAAACCAGGATTTCGTGCCAATCGCACATTTATGCCTTCACCCATGCCAATATCTAAACAACAGCTCTCAAATCAAGGATTATAATTAATAAGTATTATGGCATATTATTAGTCTCTTTTGTACCAACAATTTACATCAATCTTCCTTCCATTGTGTACATTACCTGACCTGGACGATTTGGCACCTGTCCAGGCCTGCCTTTTTCTCTAATTTATCAATAGTTTCATTTACCATTGCAATTCCTCAACATTTGAGCAATATTCAGAGGGTATATTAGAAAAATCTAATTTAGCATTTTCTTCGTCTATTTCAGCTTCAAGTAGACAATCAATTTCTGTATGAGCATACGACTGAGTTACCATTCGCTGTGCAACAATTCATCCTGCAACATCAGAAAAATAATTATATTTTAATAAGCAAATTGATATTCCAAATACCTGAACCAATTAACCATGCCTATGGAGTTACTTCCTCCGAGGGGATGTGAATATCAGACTGTTGCCAGATCAAGGAATCAAGGACGGGTTTGTCGCTAAATCCTCTCATGTCTACTGGCGGCTACGTTTATTAACCATCTTGTGTCCCTATGTCCCTTATTCGCGCTGGGTTGCTAAAAGCGTGTTATCTCTGCTATCCACCAATCATTGTGCTGTAATGCTTGATTCATGTCGAATTCCTCATTGGTTGATACATGTAGCTGGGTACGTGTTACTGCAAACGAAAATACTAGCTGATACATCCGCAATCTGGATTCCAATCAGCGAAACGTTCTTTGTAATATGAGGCCACGAAACTGACGAACACTGTATCCAATGGCAATTAAACTTGACTGCTCGTTAGAATTCCGTCCTCTTAAGGGATATTTGAATATTTTTTATATTAAACTCTTGACAAGTGAAATTAACAACATTATATCAGCTTAACTAGGGTTGGTAATTGTAGACGGTTATCTCTTCAATTTCGGTCGCCGATATAAATAATATACAAAAGGCCGTTAATAAAATCGATTACCATTGATTCTCGGTAATTGGATGTTCAGAGCTCTTTAGGCCTACTCGCATCGACGAAGTTTCCTGTCCAGCTTGAATCAGTCATCTCGGCGATGAACTAAAAACCATCAATATTACATTTTGCATCGATACTTTGTCAGAATACCTAATTTTTGCCCGAGCATAGAATGTTCTATTTCGCGTTACGTCGGTTATCTGAAGCGGGTGTTCAATAAAACCCTGAATACATTTTACTCAATATTAGCCCATTATAGAGGCAAGCAGGCCTACATATGGTGAAACATATCTTCCAAAATCCACGGAAAATTCAACATTGGAGCTCTCTCTTCAGCGGAGGCATTTCTGCATTGTTATGTACTATCACACGCAGTAATAATTACTGTCTGTATTTCTTTCAATAGCAACCGTAGTTAATGGAAATATGCGTATGCATGCGTTTCAGAATTTCTGTTTGTGAACATACCTTGAAAATACTTACCGTCCATTTCATTACTTTTTTCAGATAGCGTGCAATCACATGGTTCTGGACGTCACCTGATAGAAATCGATGGATCTCAGTCAGGTTGTGTCAATAGAAGATGCATGCACGATGTGATGATTCAACAACATCCATGGGATCATTTCAACTTTGACCTAGAGAAAGATTACGGGTTGTTCTCCATCGGCGGACATGAAGTTCAACACTATTACATTGACCATACATTATCTAAACTTCAGTCGCTTAGCGAGAAATAAACTATTTTTGTCACAAACTAGAGTGTGCATGTCAAAAATTTATTTTATTGAATCTTCCAATCACGTATTACTCAGCCCCTACACTGTCTCGCAAATAAGTATTGCCAAACGAAATAGCTTACACTGCAAGAAAAATAATCAGAAGATGAAAGCTTGAAAAGGTCCCAAAGCACCAAGCCAGATAGGGTTAAGAATGCTGATCAGCGATACGGATTTGATATTTCTGGGAACATCATGTCTTGCCGGCATCATTGAAAACTGATGACCGCTTCTGATTGTAGGAAACTAGCTCCTGTTTATGTTTTTTTTCTTCTTGTTTTTCTTCTTCTTCTTCTTGTGCTGATACTGCTATATGAATTATATCTTTGGATTATGGAGGCGGAAATTCTTTGATGAACGACGACTGAATATTGATTGACGGACTAGATGCTTGTCGAAACTCCATCAATACATAAAGGCTTCTGAAGCCCTGCATTGGAGGGCTCGACTAACTACCGAAAAAGAATGCTAGGGTTAATTGTTTTAACAGTGGACAAATTGAGAATGTAAAACTCGATTTGACTCTCACCGGGCCCCAATTATCCTTGCCACACAGAAGGATAACACAGCGCATAGCTGCAGATCCAGAATATACCAGTATACCGTTACAAATTTTCGGAAAGACAAAAATATTAGGAGATTATGATATTTAAAATGTTTGATTCATGGTTTGTTACACCGTCTTCTCGTTGGATATGGTAAGTTAGTCCATGACAAACTACTGTCACAAGAAGTCACAAGGGATCCGGCATACCATCATCATCGAGACCTGTCCAATTCAAACAGATTCCTTGGTAGATGGAAAGATTATTCTAAATAATTCCATATTAATAATTAAATGCGCACTGATTACACATATACCCGATCTTTAAAAAGAATAAATATGATGAGTCACGCATACACTGCAATCTGTATTTCCAAAGAAATGTGTTAAACAAGACATTCTGTCTTTGTAAAGCCATAAGGATTCCGGGCAGCAAATGACTGATATCAAATGAAGCGATTCGTCTTGTATTAATGATACAATTAAGCTCTACAGCCACCTGTCTACAAGTTCGATTTCTCACATACATTGATTTGCCTTTATCTATAACTCATTCTGATTCAGCTATAATACACAAGAAATTTCTTCGACGATTGAAGCAATGTTCTTCCCATTTCATTGAAAAACCTTCAATTAGTCGTTTATACGCCCATCAATAGACGAGGTCGTATAATGCGATCACGATTCCGTCCGTCTGTCTGTCTGTCTGTCTGTCTGCTAACGTTTGCTTGTCCGTCCGATATCTCCAGTTTCGGGTAATTTATTGGTACCAAACTGTGGGTATACCTTACCCATGAGTAACAGAGGAACTGTATTTGTTTTCATATCAAAAGTTCAAGGTCACTGCAGTTGGAAAAATAAGTAAATCATTGAAAATGGTTATGTTTATGCTATAAGTACAGTTCGGAGATGCGAATCGCAATTGCCTGGTCCGTCCGTCTGTCTGTTCACCTTGCTTGCTAAAATAATTATAGCCTGGATTTCTAAATTCATACAACATGTGCAACAGGCGATGGGTCATAAGCCTTGTGAAGATGACTGACCGCGACCTATTTTGTTTAGGTCAAATTTTAGTATTGGTAATAAAATTTGAAGGATTAATTCTAGACTCTCCGATTGCATTCTACATATGCAAATGGTGACTGACTGGAACCCTTTCTAATTTGACTTACCTTGACTTGTTTTGTCATAGTATGATTCTAGTTGTTAAAGTATCACGAGGGTGCATAGCTCGGATATACAAGTTTAACTACATTACATATTCAAGTTGACCTATTTCATCAAGATCGTTTCCCAGTGAATACTGTATGTTTTAAAGGGTTATAGTGAGGCATGCATGGGCGAATTTTGAAGCCTATAGGACTATTTTTGTGTTGCAATAACGCAGCATCTATGAACAGCAGAATGACGCAGTGACGGACAACCATATGTTTGGGACATATATCCAGGCCTGGCAGAATGGGCATGTTGTTCCCCTAATTATTTTTCTTACCCCTGGAGCTAGAGGGCTGAAACTACCACACTATACCCTTGGGTCGAAGCCTACCAGAAAATGTAAAAAAAAATCCAAGATGTCCGCTTTGATGGCGTAACAGTGAAGTCATTTTCAAAAAGGCATTTTTGGACGCTTATTCCTTCAGATTTTTCGAATATTCTATTTAGCTAATTTCTTCTCGAAAACTGCATGATAAATTAATAAATAGTCTTCTAATGTACAATAAAATAGTTTTAGCTCACTTTTCCTGGCGGCAAAGCAGGAACTTCGAAAGAAAAATAACGAAAACATAACTTCTCTGGCAACACACACGCTTAAAACTAAAGTGTTGAAACATACTCGTAAAGTGTTGAAATAACCCATTAAGGGTGTCCACATTGACTGCTCTGATACATGTAGTCCCTGTATATACCCTTAAAGGGTTATTTCAACCCTTTAGTTTTAAGCGTGCACATGGCCGCCTTTTTGAATTTAACCATGATCCTCTATCCAGGGCTTTATGCAAATAGACATTAATTTTTTTGTCGTCCCAGAGATAGGGTAGAAAGTTTGGTTGGGGGCCATAATGTTCCCCCAAGGCCTGGTAGGATTAAGGACCAGATCTTAAACATTGCCATATTGGGTATTCTTTCTTGAAATCCTCCTTCAGCGAAGCAGAAGTCTTTGAAGGATTGGAATCCTCGCTGATTCATTAATGTACAGTACCACAAAAATGGCACCCTGAAAGGCAGTTTTGTTCCACTGTAGTTAACGGTGAATGGTCATAAAAAATCTGAACGCCACTCTGTACCAAACTATTTTATGTTCACAGAACCCCCATGACATTTCAATGCCAGTATATACACCCTTAAAGGGTTATTTCAACCCTTTAGTTTTAAGCGTGCACATGGCCGCCTTTTTGAATTTAGCCATAATCCTCTATCCAGGGCTTTATGCAAATAGACATTAATTTTTTTGTCGTCCCAGAGATAGGGTAGAAAGTTTGGTTGGGGGCCATAATGTTCCCCCAAGGCCAAATCTGAACGCCACTCTGTACCAAACTATTTTATGTTAACAGAACCCCCATGACATTTCAATGCCAGTATATACTAATCTATAGCCACCAACCTATTCAATTACTCTAATATGCTGTCAAGGAGTTTGACTGGAACTTATACGCGTCGGGAGGCTATAGTTGTGATCGTGAATCGTCGAACTTTCGGCAACGATTTGGTGTAAGACTCACGAACTATAATTGACAAAGGATCTGCTGTAAGTTGTATTGTCAGTCTTTTGTCCAGGATATTACCTTTTCAATGGGAGATCTTACACCAAAGCCTTGCCGAACTTTCGGCAACGATTTGGTGTAAGACTCACGAAATATAATTGACAAAGGATCTGCTGCAAGTTGCATTGTCAGTCTTTTGTCCAGGATATTACCTTTTCAATAGGTGGTCTTACACCAAAGCCTTGCCGAACTTTCTCTCTACACCATGCAAACATATTGTGACTGGTGACCTTGATAAAGTGAGTGATTAATGCCGACCTAAAGATAGACCTGACTGCACTGGAACAATACGTTATTGATTGATCAAAGCGAGATAGAGTTGAACCTACAGAACTCGCTGATTGGCTAGACCTCACCAAGAGTAAGGTCGTTGAAACATTCCACCATATTGACAGAAGTACCCCTCCCCAAGCCAAACAAGTACTGAGAAACTTCAATTCATAGCAAATCCCCTGAATAAATTCGTCATAGTCCCAACAGACACAGCTCAAAATAATATAACATTCATTTTGTAAACATTACCATTACTAAGTGCTGGTTTAGGAACTGAATGTTCAAAAAAACTGATCGGCGATATATAAATTTTCAGAAGCCATAAAGCATTCTTTGGCTATGCGACATACAAGCGATATGATTTATGGGATGTTTCTTTGTTTATGGAGTTGCTTGAGTTTCTCATTAAATATCTATATGAAATTTGGCAACACAATATATCAACAGCAAAAAGGCATTCCAATGAGTACTAATTATGCACGCCTTTTGGCGGAATTATGTTTGTTTTATTATGAATTCGGCTATATGCAGACGCTTTTAAAACCTTCCCTAGTCGCTATTTATGTGATACAGTGAAGGCTATATATCCATCTAAACTGCATTTGAAGGGACAACGGGCTCGTCGACTTTACGAAAATAGAGACGATTACAATACCGACATCGTAATCTATCCCTTTCTAGATAGTAATATTCTAGTGGGACCTGTATATGGCGTATACATATCACGCCTAGTAGCATTTGCTAGATCCCGTGTAAACTGTGACGATTTTAATCAATTCAAAACATTATTGCAGAACTTATAAACCAGGGCTATACCACCAAGCGCCTCCACTCAAAGTTTCTCAAATTTGGCGATACACATATACCGCATGCTGATAGCAAAATGCGAGCGTACCGTGCAAGATTTATGGCGTTACGTTTCGTAATTTGTGATTAGCTCCGCTTATGGTTTTATGGACTGAGAGTACTGATCAGCGTTACGGATTTGATATTTTTTGGAACATCATGTGTTGCCGGTGTGATGGATAAGAATGTCCTGGTGATGAGTGTCCCTTTTCATATCCTTTCCTATTGGAACTAAGGACGGGCACTTGTCCCCAATGAGGAGAAACGTGTGCTACCTGGGTTAAAAGATAGGAGCCGGACACTCGTAGCCACCGGACATTCTTAGCCTCGAGCCACACCGGCATCATTGAAAACTGCTGACCGTTTCTCTTCTGTAGGAATCTAGCCTATGTTTATGTATACTATGATTGTTTTGTTTTTTTGGGATTTGGTGCTAATGATGTTATGTGAAATAGGTCTAGAAGCTTGTATTGCATACGAATCTGGAGTCTATTAATGAGGGGAAGGCAGACAGTCGTCTCACACTTTTCTTGAACAAAGGAACATTGATACCTGCCAAGATCTGATGCCTATGGATGCCTCTCGCACAAGATATTTTCAACAATCAGGAAGGATTCCACTCCGCTTCGACACTACTTGGTGCTCCCTGTAACCAATGATAGTCACTGATAATAATTATCTATTTCCCGACCTTGGCTCTGTATCAATGTCATCTATAGTCGCCTGCTAAATCACCCAGTATTTCATCCATTTCCTTTAATCACATACAACTCAACAGTTGTCTGATGGCTCCCAATAAGCCAAGAGTGACATAAGGTGAAGGTGCATACGACCAGGTTAAGGACCCTTTTCTTTCATATGTTTCGTGCAAATTATAAGAAGAAATTTCTCACATGTCGCCGTATTAAGATCAACGTAATTGGAGCGATATGCAAGAGGTGGAAAACATTAACGACGTCTGGCGACTGAAAAGCAACCATATGACTCTACAGGAAGGTATTCGTTGACACCTAACATTCAGACCCGAGAATACGATGGATTCTCGGACGTAGCCTTAATATCTCAGCCGCGCTTTTATTGCAGTTGTTCATGTGGAGGCTATGAAGTATCCACACGGCCCCTAGCACCGGCTTAAGCGGAATTAGGTAAGCTAGCGCGGGAGTTGTGATGACAGATCAGCTCAAACAACTCATCTGCTGTTACTGGATGAGCTTCATGGACGTCTGATGGAGTAAACACCTTAACATGGGGTAACCTGATAAACGCAAGAAACCTAGAAATCTAACCTGTAATGTCCGACGTCAAACGGTTTAAATTTCCCACCGAAAAAATTAACCTACATATATTTGTCGTGTGACATGTACAGAGGGCGGACATCGGGGACTAACAGTCCACCAGCAGAATCCTACCATATACAGGTAACAAATCGGAGCGATAAGCAAGAGGTGGGATATAAAGTTCTCAAAAACACGGCGTCGAGACAGAAGTGATCAGTAGCGCTCAAAGAGGACAGCCATGCAACTGTCGTCATTTCCTTATCACGGAAACTTATTCTTCTGTCAAAACGGGGTTCATGTTTAGGAGTCAGATTCGACATTCAGTATTCAGCTGTCGTTTACAGAATAATTTCTGTGTCACTAATCGAAGAGAGAGAGAGAGAGAGAGAGAGAGAGAGAGAGAATTAAAGTTTAACGTCGCATTCACTAATTGAAATACCGTTTACGTTTGGGAGTTTGCACTAATTCCAAACAACCATAAAATGTTACATGTACTTTAAAAACAAGAACGAGTTTCTTGCTTGCAAGACAGAAACAAGAGTTTGCAATGATGAATGCAAGATATCATGATGTTTTATTAGTGAAATCCTAATTAGTGACAAGTCCTTCCTCAAATGAGCTTAAATGTATCACAGTGATCAGGCTCTTCATCTGCATTCATCTGGACTGCACATCGAACATATTATCATACCTCATGCAAATCCTTTTACATTGTTCATGGCCAATCAGGTATCAAATTGATGATGTGCCATATTGTGGCAAGTCCGTCTTGCGCTACCGTTGATCTTGGAAATCTTCTACTCCATGCTGAGTTTCTCCACTCTTCGGTGAAATACATTGAGTTATAAAGTTAAACATTTCTATATGAGGTAACTAGAGTATCCTTGGTACAGGATGAGAATGTCTGTAATAGCAAGCGCCAGTTTCAACATTCAATATTCTGCCGTTGTCCATAAAGAATTTCCGCATCAACACTCGAAAGACCAATTTCATAAGACAGTTAGCACAAATTACAAATGAAATGCAAGTAATCAAGACACAAGATGGTTTCTTACAAAAGATAAGCGTTCAGCAGTTTTCAGTGATGTCAGCAAGATATGATGATGCGCTATAATAGCACAATTCATTGCCTAATAACACAATGCAAGTCAGGAATGGGTTTGTAGAAGGTGGATCGTATCTGTGCTTGTTTTGGTAAATGCGTCACAGTTGATCGTATATCACCTGTCCAATATCAGGCCAGTACATCAATCTCGAAACCTTATGTACAACTCGAGCTGTGCGCTCGTGGTATATCAGCTGTCTCGAGCTGCGCGCTCGTGGTAAATCAGCTAAAATTCTCGAGCTGCGCGATCGTAGTTTTCTCCAGCTGACAAATCGTCCTGTCACATTCTACAGCATTCATTATTTTTATAGTGCTTAATGTTTAATATGCTTCAAATACGTGAATCACATCCACCATTCAATAAGCAGCCATAATTCATAACTCCTCTTCATGTCCATAATCGGCATATGTCATTCACACGACTTTATTATCACTATAATCTAAACAGGCATAAAATAAAATATAAAATAACTCAGTTTTAGGTCCCGTGCAATTCGATAAATTGACACAAGATTTAACGAAATCGTTCGCAATATTAAGGACGTAATTATCTGTTAGCAGTGTTAACATATATTCTGTTAACCTTCAAGATATTATCAGCTCCAAATCAAGGAGGCATATTAACCCAGAACAAACATAGAATAATGGCTTATTTTCTGTTATTCATTTGTTGGTATAAGTGTGTAATTGAATTCGTGTTCCGAAGAAAGAATGGGAGTCATATTGAAAAGGTTCCCTGATATGATATTGGCATAACGTACTCGTTGGGTTAAAATCAATGTGCGGTATAACCTTGATGTCCAAAGGGTTACGTGAGGGAAACAATGCTGGTGGAAATTAATTTTTTGATCACTAATCTCACCTAGGGCGGAGTAGTCACTAGTGTGTGCAATATCAACAACGATGGCTTTTCTATGAGACGGAAACTATGCAAACACATTTTGACTAATAAGTCCATCATTTAAAGCAATCTATCTTATCGGTAAACGAGTGATTAATTGATTGATTCTTGTCAATGTACGAAGCTATTAATAACCAAGCCGTGTACAATCATTGACAGAAATAAGAATACTATTCCCATTCATCGCATGTAGCATCGAGAGCTCGTCAAACCAGTTAGTGGCGCCATCTTGAGTTTCCAAAACGGAGTACCAAACATGTATATATATATATATTTCGTAATGCTGTTTTTAAACTGGAGTAATGTGCATTGAAAAAATGTGGTTGTATGACAAAAAAATCCCAATAGTTTCTATGATTATCTGGCCAGTCAAAGTTGGAGAAATGCACATAAATTGTTAAAAACAATTGATGAAAGTGATGGCATAACCATTGCAATACTGCGGATTGTAAATAAACTTCCTAGCGATAACAACGATATTAAAACGGGAACGATTATCATGGAAACTGGGTGATATGGGCTATAATTCCTAAATTTATGAGAGGGTGATGTCTTCTGTCAATATTCATTTGGAGTATGAATATTATTGCCGCCTGTGGGAAAATACAGCTGCATGTCCAAACACTGTCGCTAATTTGGGGTTTACACACAGACGGCAGTTCTTTTCATAAATTGGATGCACAACTGTCAAAATTAACATTTCAATATACGCTGATATATTGATAAAACTTTTCATCAGAAGCGGAACTTCGACCTGCCATATTTCGTTAACAGTTTTTTAGTATTTCACGGAATAAACACCATTCTTCAAAGAATTGGATGGGCTATCTGAAACTGAAGTACACTTCACGACCGTTTGGTAGTTCCTTCAACATCAGAAAATATCCTTGGATTAATTGTGAAAGTTCAACAGTATAATAATTACAAGTTGTCACCTTGACCGGACCCCCGTATCTGATAAACAACACTGGTCAGACTAAAATATAACACTCTTATGAATGGGGCACTCACACCAGCATCCGAAATGCATGCGAAATATCGGTATAAACATTGCCGTTACAGTGCTTTTCTTTGCTCTGTATATTTCACAAATATTGGCATATCCATCGCACCGTTAAAAAAAATAATGTTGAGTAAACCCGAATCGTTCGAAATAGCAAATACGCAAGGATATAGGCAATGTGGCAAATTTCCTGAGTATTAGAATACGCGTGACGTCCCTGAATATATATATTATTCTTGGTCTAATATTTAAGTTGCTCTATCGTTCTCTGTTGTACAGCATCCCAGTTATTCTGCATCAGTCGAATTACTGTGAAGAGTATCTGACCTGTTATCACCAGTACCTCTCTGCAAAAGCACTTGGAGAGCGTCTCTCTGACGAGTCATTTCTTCGAGTCGTCTGCGGAGATTTATTTCGGATGCTTTCCACAGAACTAACAATTCGTCCTTTGATAGCGATTCCAAGGTAAAAGAGTCTATGAAGTCTACAGAGAACTTCTTGCAAAGGCCTTCCAGAGTATCTCGCCGAATTCGTGACTTCATACGGTTATCCTTCATATGTGGCGTGTTCCTGTAACAATTTCTTTCAGAGGAAACATGTCTGTTACGGATTACTCTGTAGTGCTCCAAATTCTCTGAAATTGTCCAAATATTCCTGGGTGGCCTCCAAGAATAGCTTTTAGTCAAAGGCGCTGAACTTAATTTTGCATGTGAATGCATATTCAAGTCTATCTCTTTCAGAGAAATATGACGTTTGATTGAAGATGGTCGATCGTGTATCCTTTCGTTGTTCATGATAAACGCAGGATTGTCAAAGCCTAAGACGCTTTGATCAACTTCAAGAGGCCTGTGATCCGAAATTACTGTTCCCGTTGGAGTCGAATCATCGAGCCAGTCCTGCTCCCAGTCACTTGGCCATCCCCTCTCCGATTCAATAGAAGAATGGTGAGAGAAAACGGAAGAACAGGCAGATATCGTGTCTGAATCTGCGGGATCCTCCAACGATTGTGGGTCGAGATTGTTGAAATGTTCATCTGCAGTCGTCTCTGGAGATATATCCCCTTCAGACTGGTGAATATCGACAGTTACCACAACTCCTTCAGGGTCATCGTGTTGTGTTCGCTCTGAGTTGGAATGACTCATTTCTCTTACCCTAAAAAGAAAGCAGCCAAAAGTAACACCCGGGATATATTCGGCTCCTGTCACGATTTTCGACTAATACAGAGCCACATCTGAGGTGATTCGATTTGGTAATAATTTGCATCTCTCAAGAAAAAGTATCCAACTGGGACTATTCTATAAAATAATACATTACCCGTTCTCTCATATTTTCAAAAGCTATGCTCAACACATCTATATGTTAACACCCAAATACACTGTGACGTACAGAGCCCATTTGATATAACCCTGGACTCGATTTCCTAAATTACGTTTTAAATATTACCGAATTTTCAGTTGATATAAAACAAATATATATAATCACCCAGTATTCGATATAAATTCCAAATCCACAATAGTGTAAACTGCTTCGCCTTCAGTTAATCCCCTTATCTGAGGAGTTATACGGGAGCGAATACACGCATACATTTTGAACTTGATCGGCATTCTAAATATATGGATATATGGTATCTGATGGCTTCATGGGCGATGCCCAACATATTATGGGAAGATAGCATCAACAAATGTGGTGGCTTAAAAGCATCCGACTGCATGTGACATTTCAGTATTTTTTAATTCTTTTTTATTCTCCGTGAAGCAGAGGGAGTGGACCTATCAATGTGACTTCTGTGTGAGAATCGAATATTACAAGGGTAATGCAAAAGATGCCGGCGTGCCGACAAGAAGTCATGTCGCCCCACAGGCAAATGTACCGAGTGCATATTTCTAAAAATATCATAAGAACCAAAACTGATCACTGTGTTTATATGTATCACAGCCATGCTTTTATTGTAGATGTTCGTGCACATCTTGAACGGCAAGACCATACGGCGTCTTGGTACTGACTAGCCCCTAGTGGTATTAGATACAAATATTTAAACCTACCTTTCCTGGGGGGCCAAAATTGTCCCCCCCCCCCCCTCTCCTTACCAAACTTTCTGCGCTATCTTCGGAACGACAAAAAATGGAGAGATGAAACTCCGTGACTTTATAGTTTATCATATTGGGGTAATTTTGAGCCTATTTGCATACCCCGAGCAGAGGACCATGAGCAAATTCAAGATGGCGGCCACGTGGGTACCAGAAAAGTGATGTTTTGGTCATATTTCTTCAAAATTTCTGCTTTTCCGCGATGAAAAGTGGGCAAAAACTATTTTATTTCACATCACACTAATATTTACTAATTTATCATGCAGTTTTTGCGGAGAAATTGCCAAAATAAAAAATTCGGAAAATCTGACCGAAAAATCGACCCAAAAATGCCAAACTTTCTGCGCTATCTTCGGAACGACAAAAAAATGGAGAGATGAAACTCCGTGACTTTATAGTTTATCATATTGGGGTAATTTTGAGCCTATTTGCATACCCCCCAACAGAGGATCATGGGTAAATTCAAGATGGCGACCACGTGGGGTACCAGAAAAGTGATTTTTTTTTCCGTCATATTTCTTCAAAATTTCTGCTTTTCCGCGATGAAAAGTGGACAAAAACTATTATATTTCATATTGCATTAACATTTACTAATTTATCATGCAGTTTTTGCGGAGAAATTACATAAATAAAAAATTCGGAAAATCTGACCAAAAAATGCCGTTTTTGAAAATGACGCCACTTTGACGTCATCGTAGCGGCCATCTTGGATTTATTTACATTTTCTGGTAGAGCTTGACCCAAGGGTATGGTGTGGAACGTTTCAGTCCCCTAGCTCAAGGGGTAAGAAGGCAGGCCGACATTCCTGTTTACATGGGTTACGAGATTTTTACGAGCAATTGCTAAGATCCTTTCTCGAAAGATCAATACCAAATTCCTGTATTGGGCTTTGGCTCAATGTCAATGCCATATTGCTAATCTCTTCTCCATGATTATCGTACAATTCGTTATTGGTCAGATATTAATTCGAACCAAAATTCGAGTCCACAGCTATGGAATATATGGCACTGATAAGACATACCTGTCGTGTACAGCCTTTTTCGACAACCACAGTAAATTGTCAGGCTTGACCGGCGAAAAGATGCGTTTCTGTGCTGGTACCTAAAATAGCAAGAAAGATCATTCCATCATTTTACCTATTTTGACCTATTTTGCAGTAATCTAATCTCACATTATACAAACGCAATTCATTGACGTGTTTATAGGATTTGAGTTGGATGATTTTTCCCCCATGGAAAAGCAATATCGAGTTATGGGTGAACAAAGCCACCAAAGAATATTCCGGACAATAACACGACATCAGAACAGAGTAAGTGTACTGTTATTTCGAGTGCTGTTATTGTTCAAACTAACTTGCGTTCTTAGATGAAAACATTTTGTGTGCGGTTTTGAACCGACACATTCATAGAAATGAATGGATTAAACTCAGCGTTAAAAGCGGGTTGGAAACAGACGCCGGCGTACTGACATGTAGTAACATTACCCCACCGGCAAATATACTGAGTGCATAGAACATCACAAGAACCAAAACTGGCTTGACTGCTAAATTAATTTGCTGGAAATAACCTCAACAAATCGAGTTATACATCTTGTGAAAGGTGTACATTAGAGCAATCAGAATGTTGCGATAATAATATTCTGATAACCCCATCCTGAATTGTCAGAATTTAAACGGAGCAGTGAAAAGTCTTAAAATTTCCTCGTTGATAAATATATATATATATATATTAATTCCGTCCTGGAAATGACGATAGTAGAAAGTTCAATAATTCGAATAAATCCGAAAACTCCTTCGAATAAAAGTATGAATATCTTCGAAACTGAGGCGAACTTGTTGCACGCTTATTTAGGTACAGCTTTGTGTTCAAGTTTCATGAGTAGCATATGAGTTATTATCACGCCAATCTGAAAAGCTTGGTAAAACTTTGATGGAGAAAACGAGCAAAAAAACTACTACTAATTTATGGTTGATAGTTTAGCCAAGTTAAAGGACTCATAATCCAATGTAAATCTACACAATTTTAAATATAATATTATTTGTTCGATCACTTGATCAGCATTTCTTAGATAAACATGCTTGACCCATCTGTAGTGCTTTCCCACTAATTCAGTCTTGATGGATATTGTTATCAATTTTTGTAACAAAGGTAGTTGAATATGAATTGTGTATTGGGCGAAAAAGTGGTCGCATTTTGCGAGCCTGTTTATGGACCTCGGACGCTAAAATCAGAGCTAAATGTTCCACTTGGCACCAGGAAACGATCCTTTTTTTCTCACCTCTTCCTAAAATTTACACCCCTTCTGAGAAATTTTTGTGCAATTCGACATTGCGTCAGTTCGGCTGCAAGTAAATGAAGATGATCCGATGCTCGATTTTATGGGATAGACGAACTGGAGCGATATGCAAATGAGGAAAATTGACGACGTCTGGTGACATGAAGAACAACCATATGACTCTACAGCAAAGCTCCATCGACATCTCACATTCAGATTCGAGAATAAAGTGGATTCTCGGACGTAGCATTGGTATCACAGCCGAGATTTTACGGCTCCTAGCACCGGCTTATGCGGAATTAGATACGCTAGCTCGGTAGCTGTGATGATATCTAATGTTAATGGATGAGCACCGAGGACGTCTGAGTAGAACTCTTGGCATTCATTCCAAGTCAACGACATTCAAAGCTGACAAATTCTCAAACTTTCTATGTCGTCGATTGAAGCTTACCCGTAACTGTTCCTTTTGAAATAACTTTACAAACTGTTTGTTTTTAACCAAATCCGCCATTTGTCTTGCACCCTGTGTGGAGGGCATAACTTCATCGCACGTCATGGTTCTGTATAATCTCTGCGACAAAAATATGAAAATAGAATTTGTGAAATGTATACGCATATATGTAGGCTATATCTTTGTACACCAAATTTTCTACTTTTCTGAACATCTTTACAAATCGGCTGTTGTATGACATTAACATAACACGGAAATACAAAGATTTTGGATATATCTATAGTTACCATATATGTTGTGAATTAACATCTATGCATCAACCAACAATATTTTGCACAACACATTTCCATGTGTTTACTCCACGTTCATTATACACATAATTCTGACTCTTATGAAATATCGGATGTGGATCTTTGAACTTGGGTGAAGAGAGAGGTATACCCCTTGGAATATGATATACAGTTGATGAAAATGTTAAAGTACTCTCAATTGAGTTTACAGCAAGATAATACGGGTTCCTGTTATCATCTGTCTGAACTAATTCCCGTGATATCAAGTTCATTAACGAGGTTCCAGACGAACCCAATTTTACGTCTACTGCGCAGGTTTCTGCGCATCTATCAAAATAGCGATATTTTAAAAAAAATATATGGAAAAGGAAAATATAAGCTTTTAAGAGAACAGCTGTGAAAGGATTTTTGCATTGGATAATTTGTTTTCCAAATTTTGAGGCAATACGGCCAAAATGAAGGAACGCTGGCAAACTGCACGAAATCAGGGTAATTTGGCCTCATGAGCATGGTTTTCCATATTGTCATCCCACTGTCTTTGAGATAAGCCTGAGGATCCCCCATTTTTATTAGATTTTCCGATTCAGCAATGCTCCAAAAAATTATTTAGTGATATTGGAGAAAATGACATTTTCATTTCTTGGAAAATATGAGCCTTTTCTATGAAAATAGAAACATTTTTCACAGAATTTAAATCTAATCCCATATATTATAGTAGAGTTAAGCATAATAATAGACCGTACTAAATCACACAATTTGCAAAAAATAAACCTGGTGACCTCTTCATTTTATCATTTGTTTTTAATGTTGAAGGTTTACGCTACATCTTGTCAAAATATAAGAAAAAATTTCAATTTGTCTGGAAGCTCCTTAAAAATGCATCGATCTTATCGTTTCGCCACACTCCATGTGCTCATAGTTGATCAAAATATTTTTAAACAAAACTAGACAATGACAATGAAAAATAATGACAAGCAGGATATTGGTAACCATACCAAATTTGTAACCAAACTGTAATTACGTGAAATAATTTCAAATTCCAGTTATGTCATTCATGAAATGTTCTGCCCATTTATTCATTGTCTATTCGACAGAAACAACAACAGGTGCTTTTGTGAATTCGACCAAAAAATACCTTTTTTTTTTAATTGATGTCACGTCATCAAAGCGGCTATCTTGGATTTAGTTTTCTTACATTTTGTGGTAGAGCTTGACCCAGGGGTATAGTGTGGTAAATTTCATCCCCCTAGCTCAAGGGATAAGAAAAATAATTTGGAAGGCCGTCTATTCGACAGAAACAACAACAGGTGCTTTTGTGAATTCGACCAAAAAATACAATTTTTTTTTAATTGATGTAACGTCATCAAAGCGGCTATCTTGGATTTAGTTTTTTTACATTTTGTGGTAGAGCTTGACCCAGGGGTATAGTGTGGTAAATTTCAGCCCCCTAGCTCAAGGGATAAGAAAAATAATTTGGAAGGCCGAAATGGCCCCTCCCCAGGCCTGGACAGATCCCAAAAAGCCCAGGCCAGATAGGGTTCAGGAAACGGGTGGCCATAACCAGAAACAACTTAGGTTAGTATTAGAGATGAACGGCCAATTATCGTTTTGTGCAACTGGCACCAGGAATAGTCATTGACTAATTTGCTCGAATTACAACTGCGCATATTACAAAAAGTTCGCCAGTGTCTACTGACAGTGCCGCGGTACCAGTGATAGATTTGTGTGAGAAGTGTTATGACAACTGCAAATACCGGAATAGGTGTGTCGATATATACCATAATTATACACAATTCATAACAACATGTACGGATGATCATCTCTCACCTGACTGAGAAACATCATGTTGATGTTCTTGAAGCGACTGCTTGGCGGCAGTTTTCTCAGTTTTGGTATGTAATACTTGAAAAACCAGTGTTCCAACAGAACCAGCAACACTCCCAGTGCTATAGCCACCGCTAACATAATGAACAATCCCCCAGTGTGCATCAATCCGTATTGCATGTCTCCTCGGTTGATTCCGGCCGTTGTACAAGTCAGTTGAGAGAAATGGGCCCTTTGCAGCTCTTCAAGAAAACCACTGAGAATGTAGGATAATATTAACTCCGACATCCTGGACTGAAAAAAGAAAGTTCGTAATATATTCCCCATATCTGATGATCAAAACGCGACTCTTGCCAGCAACGAAATTCCGAGACATTAATTGCGAAATCAAGTTTTCTGGTCCTTCTGTTTGAATGTATAGGAAATACTGTACCCGAATGCCGTGCCGCGAAACACAGCACTAAGTCAACTAGACAGTCTTCACTAAAATTAACATAAAAAAATCTGTACTGCTGTTTTACACGATACGTGGTATATTCTGTCTGATGAGTTAATATCTTAACGTACAGAACTTCTGATTATCTCGTTAGTTTCCAGAAGATCCCGAGTCACAGATTACTGACGAACATTCGAGGATACAGCCTATGGGACCAAATACGAAGTTTTAAATATATTTTCTCATGATAATATAACAAACATATATACATACATCATATAGATCGACAAGTTACATTGTACCCATAGGCATCCAGTCTGGGCTGATGATTCTATTTCTAAATGTATGGGTGCCATTCCGACAAATTAACTCCTCCGTGCATCCATACTACGAAACAGAAACAAGAACTCTACAAATCCTCTTCTATGTATTTATTATAAAGACACAACACTGATGACCACGGACGGACCTGTCCTAGAAAAGCTTACGAATGAAAGCAAATAAGCATAAGACAACCCCTGAATGACACCATCCACGGAAATAGATAATCCATATACAGAATGCCAATCACGAACGCGATACCCTAAGATCCAATCGAACTGCCCATTATTTAACAAGAACATGATCATTTGACTTTCACGCAAAATAAGACTTCCATCCTGTACCGTGATACACATCCCAAGCACTGTTATAGGCACATATTTTTGGCGATCCCCGCAGTTCTGCCAGTATTTCTGGACGGATTTGTGTGTACGGGGGGGGGAAGGCACAACGAAAGAGTAATCAACTACTCGACTACAAATGCAGAACTTTACATATTATTTATCGGTATAATCTGAATGATTAAGATCGGCAGGGGAACTAGTATGTAAACAATAATTCGTTTTCAAAATATCTGCCTTTGCTCTTTCTTGTTATTTATGTTTTATATATAGCCCGTGTGAAGCTATCATTTGGTATAAGAAATTATCTGAGCATTGGGCCGAGAAATCATTAAGCGGGGGGACCCTTAAACTAAAAATTTCAAACTAAGCATACACTCTCCCTGGCACAAGCTCTAAAACACTGTTACAAAACAAAGACGGTCATATCTCACAGATTTGGTAAATACAGTTCATAACGGGCTAAACAAGTTTGATGTCCGTCTATTTTCGTTCGGATTAGATTTAACCAACGCAAGCGAAACTATTTCTAAACGGTAAAAGAAAGGGTTCTTTTAACTAAACGATTTTTTGGGAAGACCTAGTAGCGTTTATTTTGCGTACAGTTTGGATCTTTTCGTTTTCCGAGAGAAGGTTTCGTTTGACCGTCGTCCATCAAACAATTTCCGTGTCAGTGATTGAAAAACCTATTTCGTATGACATTCAGCACGAATTTCAAATGCGTATGAAACAAAATTAATAAAAACATAAGATGTTTCTACCATCAAATCGTTTTCTAGATTATGTATCTCAGTCACGCTTTGATTGTGTGACTTCTCAGTCACGCTTCGATTGCGACTGCTCATTTGAGCATCATGGAGATATGTAAAACACATGATATTTAAACGGTCCCTGGCCCCGGCCTAAGCGGAATTGGACACAAGTTACGAAATGTAGCACCGGAGATCTTTCACGATACGATCGTATTTTGTGGCCAGTGTACGATATTTATCATGGAATTTGATAAACTTGGAATGGTGGCGTTTGATGGTAGGCTTAATTGACACCTGTTTTTAAAGCCAGCGACATTAATTCCGTCGCGATCAATTATAGACCAAATTCTGTGTTGCCGTGTTTTTGTAAGATCCTGTCGCCAATAGGATCACTACATTTCTAGACAGTAATGATATCATCAGTCCAATCAATTTGCTTTCTTGATTAGCGGACCTTTCCTTTGTACGACCCTCTTAATTCATGCAAAAGATGCTAAAAAGTGAATCATTACAACATTCCTTCACTTATTGGAAGTGATTCACACAGTTAAGCACGGAATTCGGCTATGTAAACTGAATGGTATCCTGGTGTCCTGGGAATGATTAATGACTGGATCCGATATTATTTTCCCTCTAGATGTCAGCATGTATCTTTCAACATTTGACAGTTTGTCAGCAACTAAACCATTTACTTGTGGTGTGCCCCAGGGCTCAATATTTGGTCCTGTACTTTTCTTGATGTATATCAAGGACATATTGAAACTACTATTAACAGTCTCCTCTTAGCCAACAATCCCAGCGCCACTTAACATTCTCATGCTGACGTCTGTGTACTGGTTAAAACAATGTATATTGAGCTTAGCAAACTGGTTACACTACAGTACACTGTCACTCAATATCCACAAGACAAAATACATATTTGCATCAAATTTTTTGAAAACAGTTTTGTCTGAACAAGAAATTGGTCATGTCATCAGATTTTAGTTTCTCGGGATATACTATAATGACAAACTAAGCTGGCAAGCAAACTTTCGAAAAATGGTGTGATCAATCATATTAAACACTGCTTTAGAATAGATTAACCAGAAGACTATACTGTGAAGTCATGTAGCTCTGTCAGTATGTCGGCACCTCTTCCCACTTCCCTTATATGTGTTGTAATTAGTCAGAAGACGTTAATAGTTTTATACTATACCCTACTGTATTCTTATATAACTTTCTGTAACATAGTATAGGCAAATTAAGGGTTCACAACCGACATAGATGTATTTGTTGTGTAATAATTTACCGCTGGGACGTCTTTCATCCCTCGTCCGGGACTTTATGGTTTATCATATTGGGGTCATTTTGAGCCCATTTGTATAACCCCCTGAGCAGAGGATCATGGGTAAATTCAAGATGGCGGCCACGTGGGGTACCAGAAAAGTGATGTTTTGTCACATTTCTTCAAAATTTCTGCTTTTCCGCGATGAAAAGTGGGCAAAAACTAGTTTATTTCAAATCACATTAATATTTACTAATTTATCATGCAGTTTTTGCGGATAAATTGCATAAATAAAAAATTCGGAAAATCCGACCGAAAAATCGACCCAAAAATGCCGTTTTTGAAAATGACGTCACTGTGACGTCATCAAAGCGGCCATCTTGGATTTTTTTACATTTGCTGGTAGAGCTTGACCCAAGGGTATAGTGTGGTAAGTTTCAGCTCCCTAGCTCAAGGGATAAGAAAAATAATTAGGGGGGGGGGCATTTCGCCCCCCCCAGGCCTGGACAGGTCCCAAAAAGCCTAGGCCAGATAGGGTTAATAAGTTAACAACAATAACAAAGATGTATATAAGTTGAGTTACCAATTTATTTCTGTAGCGGGCAATAATTTTACCCGAAATTAAATCTAATAACTCTGCATTCAACACGCACTCAAAAACTTTCAATTAAAGAACTATGCATACATGCCTGCATAATCCAAATATATCGCGTACTGTACGGTATAAAAATATATCATGCAAAACAACTGATTTTTTCAGTGCAGAGAAATAAAATATTTTATTGATTTTGTATACATATTTCTTGCCCAAGATTAGCCACAGGAATATGAGAACTAATGGGCTGGAGGTGGTGTTCCCCAGCGCGTAGAAGTTAACCTACATGTCACGTGCTTGCCATGGGTACGGTACCGGGAAAGTGACATTTCCAACACGAGCAGGTAGGCGTTTGTCTGCATTTGTGGGCGAAGGGCTAAGAAGAACGAAGTTATATTATATATTTTTTCTCATACAGACTAGCGGGCAGTTTAGGGCTGGAAATGGGATGGTTCAGATATCGAGTGCCTTTGCACTCATTCAGTGTATCACGGGAAGAATATTCCTGTGTTATTGCGGGTGGAGGTAAACGCACTCTCCCTCAACCGTGATGAGTTGTTTCACGAGGCAGTATTTTGTATTCTTGCAAAAACCCTTTGCTATATGAAAGTTTACCCTATATACGACATGTATTTGCACACGACATGCATAACACAGAAGGTTAGAATACCTATCAATCGCACGTCAAACCGTTGGTCCTATTACAAAACCGACTTATACGAGTCATTATTTTTAGCGACTAACGTACACAACCCCGCTCTTCCAAGAAATGAATATTCTCCTTATAACTGTATTGAATGACTATCGCACTATGTTCTTCTGCCACCAATTTATTCGCCATGCTACATTTCTTGTTACCTTCTATCGTACATGTAACTGTTTCATAAAACAATCAACATCATGTATCCAACCCGTCATTCTAACATGAAGCTATAACAAAATTTATGTCGACATTCCACACTGTTAAACAGAAAGGCCTACGTCTATGGAAAACTCGATCCAATGATCTTAAAGCAATTACCTCCAGATCACTATTTAAGAGGAAGGACATCTCTTTCAGATGTATTTATAATGATTGCTTCTTCTATGTTCCTGCACATGTTAAATATAGTTTAATCGAGGTGTCTTCATCGCTTTGTTTATTTTTGTGGAGCTTCCGATAAATACCAATAAATATATTTAATTTAAACCTTAAAATGCAACTGTTAGATTCAACATCTAGAGTATTGGATAAGGGAAAGCATTTAGGAAGTGTTGTATGCAACATTTTAAGCTGTTGCATCCAACACTTAAAAGTGGTGAAACAACACTTTCTAAATGCTTTCCCTCCTCCACCACTCTAGATGTTACATCTAACATTTGCGTTTTAAGAGTGTATAGTTTGAAGTTACCTCTCTCAATTTCAACAATAGTTTTTCTTTAACCCTACCTGGCCTGGGGGGCCATTATGGCCCACCTACCAAACTTTCTGCGCTATATCCGGAACGACAAAAAATGGAGAGCCGAAACTTCGTGACTTTATAGTTTATCATATTGGGGTCATTGGCAAAAACTATTTTATTTCACATTACATTAATATTTACTAATTTATCATGGAGTTTTTTAGGAGAAATTGCAAAAATAAAAAATTCGGAAAATCTGACCGAAAAATCGACCCAAAAATGCCGTTTTTGAAGATGACGTCATTGTGACATCATCAAAGCGGCCATCTTGGATTTCTTCACATTTTCTGGTAGAGCTTGACCCAAGGGTATAGTGTGATAAGTTTCAGCTCCCTAGCTGAAGGGGTAAGAAAAATAATTAGCGGGGGGCCATTTCATTTCCCGGCCTGGACAGGTCCCAAAAAGCCCAGGGCAGATAGGGTTAAGAGTTCATGGTGTATGCTCAGTTACAAGTTAGACCAATGCAGATTGAGTAGAGATCCTCTGTCATACAACTCATACAATAGAGATTTATCTATCACTGAAGAGATAATTCCAGATCTACTGAATGGTTTGTTTGATATCCGAGAATAATACCGACCTGCATATTTATGATATAAATGTCGGGTCATGCGAAGAAAATGTCTGGTCGAGCTTGCTACTGAAGATTTCTTCTTCTCCAAGCGTACGTACTTCACATTTATGGTTTATTTTCCACACATCTGTACAGGCAGAGTTATCAATTAGCTCTAAGGGTTGCGGTTGACTGACATGTTTATAGTTTCCAGTGTCCATTATCGGATCTAGTACCCAATTCCACACTATGTTTGTTCAGTCTTGCCCTAACTCTATACTACCATTATATGTGTATCCTGTATTTCCGTCGAGGTCTTTAATTACTTTATGGGTTCAATAATGAAAATTAAGACCAATGACACATCGACCATTAGACCGGAAGTGTATTTAAACCACTTTCGCATTCAATTATTTAGCCCAACTGTATTGAATACTGTTATGTAGAGGAGAAAGGCCGAGTAACTGTAAATTCGTGAAAAAGAATCGACGAGCGCCTCGTCGATTCTTTTTCACGAATGTACAGTTACGAGGTCTTTATCCGACTTAAACGTTAGTCCAACGATAATGTATTTACTTCTTCGTCAAACCGAACAAATTGCCATGATATAGGCCCAGGTAATTACATGTGTGGAACCATTCGAACAATAACTGCAAAGGGCCAAGTACGCGCACTGTACCCGATTGACGGCGTCCTACATGATGGACAGTCCATCACATGGAAGGAATTTACGCATACGCCTACCTGGGCTGCTGTTTATCTATTCAACACAGGAAAATCGTTCCCCGATGTCGTAGGCGATAAATAACTTACACAATGGCCGTTTTATGTAACACATCATGGTTGTTTCAGGACAAACAACACATTTGCACACGAAACAAAACTTCCACAACCCGTTTGACTGGTCCGTAACTCTCACGTTATCGTTACAAAGATTTGTAACAAAACAATATATGTAATTGATATATACGTGTCACAATCTACATTACGTGAAACGCATATGAAGCAAAACATGCAGACATACAAATTACATATCCATATGTCCATACACATGATCTCATACCAGGCCCATAATTAACGGAATGTCTGACAGGAATTCACGTTTACCGGTACACATTTCACTTGTACCCACACATATACGTACGGCAAAAAATTAATGTGTTACGATATACAGACGCGTCATATTTTGACTGCTTAGTCTGCAATCAACGCCCAGCAGGCGGCAACCAAAGATTAGACCTATATTTGAGGCAGTCGGTGTTTTAATGTATGTATATCAGAAGGCAGAAAGTGTAACGCTCACAAAAAGAAATCGTGACCGAAATCCGAGAAACAACAGTCCGCGACTGGACGACTCTTTCGATCCCAATAAACGTTCACAATAAACGTTAACTTAAATAAATAGAACACTTATCGGACTGCTATTCGGAGTTAAAGGGTTATGCCATTCCTACATGTATATGCAATTTGCACATATATTACATTGTAGTCGGCATGGTATCTTTCTGGGTTGTGTTTTCTTCGCTCGTCTACTTTTTTTTTGAAGAACATTACTTAATTCCACCTGTTAGTTCCGGCTGAATTAAATAAGTCCAATTCGCTTGTTGCAGTGCTGTTTGGGTTTGTCATTGTACATTTCAAGAGACCGACATCGAGTAGTCTATTGCCCCATTTACTAGTCGTTCGTGTCTTCTTACATGCTTTAACTGACAGACGCGTTTTTTTCCAGAAGAAGAATGTACACTTGCTGTACATTCGTGAAAAAGAATGTACACTTGCTGTACATTCGTGAAAAATAATTTACACTTTTAAAAATAGAGTGACGTCACAACTAGCGTTCAAAGGGTGTTAAATACATCGATACATCAAGCTGTTTTCTCAGTCATTGACAGCATGTACATGTAAGGTTTAACTTTGTATGGGATTCAAATGCGAATGAGGCGTGGAATGCAAGATAATTAGATATCTTAAATTTATTTTGCCTTATATTGGATTATCCACGTCCAGCACTTAATTAGCACTTAATTACTGACGCGGAAATTGTTTGATGGACGACGATCAAACGAAACGCTCTTCTCTTGGAAAACGAAAATATCCAAACTGTACGCAAAATGAACGCTACTGGATCGAATCGTTTAGTTAAAAGAACCTTTCATTTACCGTTTAGAAAGAGTTTCCTTTGCGTTGCGTTGCACCATGTCATTGATTGAGAAGAAAAACGTCTCGATGTATTTAACAATCTAAAACAGTATTCAATACAGTTAGGGTAAATAATTGAATCTGTATAGTCGTTCTTTCAAACCAGAAGCGGTTCAAACATTGTTACTATGGTAACTGCACTTGAGCTATTTTTTGTAACAATGACAGCTGCTTTGCATAAAGACTACCTATACGCTATGTTTCAAAGAGTATTTCAATACATCCAGAATTATCGTGAAAACAATTTATCGTTATCAGAAAGTTCTCCTTCGAAATTATTGAACCCGATTTGCATAAAGGAGAAATCTGTTATAAGCGAAATTTAGGCCTGTTATATCTCGACAACCGTTATCAACATTTTCACGAAATTACCACCGTTTTCTCCATAATTTGGATATCCATTCTAATTTGAACTTCTCTTACATGCCCTTCATGAAGAATATCTGAATCCACGCAAGAATTTCAATAACACCATTTGTATACATGCTGTGAGTGAAACATGTGTCCTGAATTTCTGTAATCTGAATTTCACAAACAATTAAAATGGTGTAATATTCGGTGTAGTGAAATTACGTGTTAATTTGAAACGTTAAATCATCTTATGCAATGCTGATTTGTATTTGAATATGACTAAATTTGTAGAGAAAACTAAGTTCGTTCCCTTAAAAAAATAATTCAATTTTATGGTTATTTTTCCCCCATTTCCCTGTCACTATTGTGTTAAAGTTGATTGGCATCCACAGCATAAAGTGATTAGATTTTTTCATATTTCTGATATGTATCGCAGTACTAATACCACCTTAAGTCATTTTCTGAAAGTCGTTACCAACTCTCTTGATCACCAGATTGGTGGTATATGCATGGTATCCATATTAAAGATTCCATAATTATTCCACCTACCAGGTCATCAGAATTATACTTTCCTGTCAGTCAGAATTACCTATTATGTGAAAAGCACAATTATTTGTTTTTAGAACTCTTAAAATCGAGCCAATTTACATTTAACACCGAATCACTCACTCTAGTGATAATATTATTAGTGTAGACTGCTGCAATGATAATATTAACGGTGTAATCAACGGAGGAGTCAGTCGCATGACTGCCCTGAAAATATTATCACTGCATTCAATCGACTGACTTCCCTGCTGACTGCACTGATAATTAGATATCCCTAGGAATGCCTTATGTGTTTTCTCAGTTGGCTTTTTCTTCGGCTTCGGCTTCTTCTTTCAACTTTCCTTTTGCGTCGGATAACTTTTGAATGCTTTTGTCAATTAACTTCAAATTTGTTGTGCATATTGCTCCTGTCAAGGGAAAAACACAAATTGTTTTTTTCAGCTCTGTGCGAAACTGGATACTTGTGTTTTTCTACATTTTCTTGTATGCAAATTTTCGTGGGTACCTTGCCTCAAGATCTGTTTCTAGAAAATAACTTTTGAAAAACTGAACGATTATTTTCAATTTGGAATGCGGACACCTCGTCTCAATATCTCGCTTCGCATTGTTTTTCATGCTGATCCGCATATAGGTGGCGCCACCTGGGGGCCAATTCAAAATTGCGTTTCAGGACAATAACTTTTAAAAACTTGAATGGATTCTTTCCGAATTTGGTACATGGGTACCATGACTGAAGATCTCGCTCGAGATTGTTTTTCAAGCCGATCTGCTTATAGATGGAGCCAAGTTTACATTTTGGTCAAAATGAACAGATTCAATTTTCTATTTTCAATGTCGAGGGATCTTGCCTCAAGATCTCGGTTGGGATGTGTTTTCGCCATCTGTGGACCAAGTTAAAATTGCGTTTCCGGACAGTAACTTCTGAAAACCTGAACAGATTCTTTCCAAATCAATAGTATATGGGCAGCGTCCCTCAACTTCTCACTTGGGATGGCTTTTCGTGCCAATCCACCTATAAGTGGTGTCACATGAGAGCCAAGATAAACTTGAGTTTCCGGACAATAGCTTTTGAAAACCTGAACGGATTCTTTCCCAGTTTAGTATTTTAGTTTGTTTTTTTGGTGCCGATTCATCTATAGGTGGCACCACATTGGGGTCATGTTATAACAGTTTTCTCTAAGTTTTACGTTATTACTTTCTTCACAAATAATGCATGTTTTTTTTTTACTTAACATGCAAAAGTGATGCCTCCTCGATCGTATTCAATCGACTGTATCTAGTATTACACCGATAATATTATCACTGGGGTCAGGGAGTCAGCGATCAATCGAAATTGGTTCGATTCTAAGAGTTTAATAATTCTAAAGTATACAAGGATTTATTTTCTCAGTTTTCCTCACAGAAGTTTCAAACTTATTTCGTTTGTGCTTGTTCAATATAACACGGGGAATACATTGAAGGGCTTATCCAATACATGTACCAGGCTGATTCTCCGATTCCAAAAGTTAGGTTCACCAAAATAGAGCTGTATCCGTCTTATCAATTTCAAATCGGCTAATTGTCCGTAGCGAGATAGCAAGAGGACAACAGTTAAGCGCCCAAAGCTGACCGACTTCTGTAATAATGAACATTGCAAAGATATATGCATTAACGGGGGGTATATCCCTTACTCCCAATCCACCGCCCACACCATGGCTCAACGCCAATCATTCGCCAGTCATCCTGTGCGACACATTTGACGTTCGGCAGGCCGTAGTCGTCTACAATTGACATGTGGCGTAACTTTAACAGCCGATGAGCCCCTACATGTCCATGCAGACTTATTTCCTACATTCCTTGCTTTAGGCTTATAGTTTTTAAACGCATTTGTAAAGGGAGAAAGAGGGAGAATTAATGTTTAACGTCGCGTTCAGCAATATTTCAGCTATATAGCGACGATCAAACAAAATTCTAAGTATTCAAGTTAATAACTTAGTAATCCAACACATCAAAACATACACACATTAAAACTTATACAACAAACCGATTTCTCTCAAATAACCCTAGATACAGTATTCCTTCATCCGACTAAAAAGATCTTCCAAATTTGCTGCTCCATAAAAAGAATCTCTTACAATCTTAAAATCTGTACAGCCGATAAGATTATGTTTCACTGTGAGATCTTCGTGGCATGGAGTACACCTTGGGACTGGCTCTCGTTTTAGTAAATGTTCGTGAGTTAATCGTGTTTGACCGATTCTACATCGCCTGCTCATCGCTTGATCGAAATGTTTGTGGCTGTTCAAATGAGTATAGCCAATTTGAACTCCTGAAGTTTGTTGTTATTCACAGCATCCCATAAAGATTGAAACAACTTTCTCACATAAATACAGATAGATGGGTTCCAACAGAATCAACCTCATTATCTAGGGCTGCCTTAGTCATTTTATCAGCCTCAGTATTACCTTTGATGCCAACATGACTAAGCAACCAACAAAACACAATATCAATCTGTTGATCAAATCTACAGTCATATAACTGTAGAATATTCAAGATGCTGGGATGAGTTGAAGTTCCACTTTTAATCGCTTGAAAGCATGACAGTGAATCTGAAATCACCATATATTGTCGCACCTGGGACACCCGTTTCTGGGAATATTTTGCTTAATAGATCACTCCATCATCGAATCAAAAATGTTACTGCGTTGAAGTATATATACAAAATGGACCCTGGAATCCAGGAAAAGGGTTCAATGAAGAAACTTGAGTAGAGGATTGCCCCGAGACGACATCCATTCACAGCCTGTTTTTGCACAGAAAAATTTCAGCCATGTGCGGAGAAAACCCCAAATTCCACTTTCCATCATAGATGGAGAACCAAAACAACAGCCCAACCATTCACTGATATCGTGTCCATGACGCAGGCAATATGAAATGAAAGCCAAAGTTTTTTTATCTACCCATCCCTACCCTACTGGTCCTCCCTTACGCTATCCCCGAGCCTGCTCGCCTCATATGGGCCGTGATACTGCCGTCTCTATTTCTGAACAATTTGAGGTTGTGTCAACACTATTATTTGTTTTAGCATTATTCGATCCAATTTCGATTTACCACCGACTCATTCAGTTCAGTGATAATATTATCAGGGTAGACTGCAATTTTAATATTATCAGTGTGGTCAACAGAGGAGTCCGTCGAATTAAACGTTTCATATAAAGGTGAAAAAAGATTCCGGATTACTGACATATGACCCCGCAGACTAATATTCTGACTGCATAATATAAATGCATCACAAGACACATGACTGTCCTGATAATATTATCACTGCAGTCAATCGACTGACTCCCTATTGATTGCACTTATAATACTACCCGGATAATATTATCACTGTAGTGAGTGAGTCGTGGTATATCGAAATTTGTGAGATTCGAAGGGTTAAGTAATTCTGAAAAACAAGTTATAGAGTATTAAAGGTAATAGAGTATCAAAGTTTACGAAATGCGATTTTACCTTCCATGGAGACCCCTTGGCCAAACCAATGCCATAGCCATCATCTCCAAACGTTGTACTGACGATACGTAAATTGCAATCTCCATCCAATCGGGCTCGAGCGTACTCCAAAATAGGTAAATCATGAATAAATATGTCGAATTCGCCGTTTCTGAAAATGCAATTAATTATCATTAACGGATTGAAAAAATTACAATTTCTGAACAGTACAGCATATTCAATTGCATTGAAAACAGTCATGGTTTAAGCATTATTTTATTTCTATCAAAACAGACAACACCTATGTTAAACCCTCTCTCCGAACTAAAAAGCTTGAATAGATTTTGAAATCCAATAAAGATATACGACAGGTTATAGTTATGATAGTATCTCATTATGGAAGAAATCATAGCACAAATTCAGACAATCGTCGAGTATATCGAAGAGCGACGATTCAAGGAGTAATCCAAAACGTACAAATATCTGTACTGAATCGGCATGTAATGAGAAAATAATGGTTTCTTAAAACAACAATGAAAAGACAACTTATAAAAGAAAACCATTGGCAATTATTAGAAAGAGTAACTTAACAACGATTTCCTATTGTACGCAGCTACACTTGAAGAAAGTAACCAATATTTAATATTCAGCTGTATGCCATCTGTTAAATATTCCGACGAATATGAGATATATGATGTTTTATTCACACATCAAGACACATTCTTAGAATGAGCGTTGAGCGATTCATTTTGTGGCGAGCGTCAGATTCGATATTCAACATTCAGCCGTCGTCCATAAATAATTTCTCCGTGAATAATCGAAAGACCTATTTCGCATGACAGCGCTAGTCCCAAATGTGTATAGAATAAAAATAACAAAAACACAAGATGGCCTCTTACAAGAGAGAAGCGGTCAACATTCAACATCTGGCATACATGAATAATAGCAACAAATGATTTAATATCGTACTCACTTCATCATTTTGATCATTCCAGCTGATGTCCTCACGTTTGTTTTCCGCATATTATGGAACACCGGCGGATTTAATTGAGCGATGTATGATGCTACACTCGTCTCCCCAATCACGGCCAAACGTTTACTTTGCAGCTGAAACATTTTACCAAGTATGCAATGACTTACACTTTTCAATAATATCTATTCTTTGACAATTTCAATAGAACAGAGATGACAATATATTTTACAGTTATTGCGAACTTTTTCACGTTTCCATTCCATGTACATTGAAATCATCGGGCTCGAGAGAATGATCATTGGAATGAAGACATCGACATTATTTATTGCCTGACGTTACCTATTCCTATAAGTCAGCACACGACTTACAGAAGTTTAGTATATGAACGTCATGATATGTATTTCTACATAATTATTCTTTTAAGTAAATCAAACTCGTACGTTGACACTTGTCTTGAGGTGTATAGTACTACTAACAATTTATTGGAACTACCAAGAAAGTCATATTGAGTAAATTTGATAAGCATCTTACCCCAGGGTCAAAGATTCCCTTGAAGAATGTTGTGTTTTCCTTTCCAGCAAGGAATGCTGCAAGGTTGGCCGTGTAGCTGGCTACCATGACGATCGCGAATACTGACCAAACGTTTTGGATCAGTCGACTGGGCCAGCTCTTAGGGGATTTTGTAGCAACTGTATGCCCAAATAAAACGGAATATACCATTACAAGGGCCGACCCTAGGGTATAATTTCGATCTCTCTTCCTTCCCCAAGGGTTCAATCCGAAAGGGCTTCTCCATTCCAGGAATGACAAAACAATGGCAATACCGACAGCTGACATCATTATCGTCAACCACAGATGGGTAGAGAATGGTTCAAGGAAGGCATCAATCTTCGGCTGTTGATCTTCCTTGACAGAAAGCATCGTGAAACCTGACTGATAGAACGGTTCTGTAAAGTCAATCCACTGCGAACGGGCAGCCGTTATACTAAATGCCCCTATCATGATGTCGGCTACCCCGTAGTAAACCTGTCCTATTACGCCGTCCCATTTACCATCCACTAATTTACCAATAACATTACCAACAGAACTTGGGAAATAGTATAAAACGAATTCAAAGTCTAAATCTAGAGCTAGTCGATTGAGGAGGTCGATAGACAGGCCAGAGCAGCACATGAAGTCGTATTGCTGCTCTTCCGCTGGGCCGCCTTTTATAAAATGGTCCAGGTATTCAATAACCCTATCTATTTTTTTCAGTTTAAGACAAGGAGTGTCTGTGTAGCACTCGCGTTCGTCGTTATCCGGTTCTCGGTGGAGGACAAACGGGGGAGCAGGAACGGTAGCCACCCTGAGCAACTTCTTCGCTTTCGCTATCGGTCCGTATACCAGCCCTCCAGGCCATACGATTGAGTCAATCTCTACTTTGTCTTTCTGTAGGATACCCACAATTCGCCAGTCGTAGTGGTTATTGGTTTGAACGAGATTAATCAAACTGTACGATACTTTTGGACGTTGCCAGTACGTGTTCATCTGCCTGTAAATCCGTAAGAGAACACGCTATAATTTACAAAATGATATCTGAAATAGACACCTGACTATGCATTCCGAATTGTGCTCAGAAATACTTCGAATATGTCACATTTTTCTCCACTATCAGAAAATGACTACTCATTTCTTTATTCTTCTTGACATTTGAATTTGGAATCACACGAACTGGCGCAGTTGTTTCATACAGTCCGTGTCTTATAATATTGCATCAACTAAGGCAAATTTATTGTAAATGTGTTCGAATGTTATGGTGCACCTTATAATGCTTAAGGTCGATTCTCACAGTGCGATTTGTTGTAACAACTTGTAGCATATAACTCAGTTGCATCGTGAGACACTCGTACGATTTTAGTCGCATGCTACAGGTCGTATGAAATAGAACAGGTCCTATTTCATACGATTAGTTGCATGCTACAAATCGGGGGATTCCCCCGCCGAGTTGTTACTACAAATCGCATGGTGAGAATGGGCCTTTAAGCGATGGCCAATCAAACGTTTTTACCTTAATATTAGAGAAGCCAGCTCTGACGAAGTGAAATTTCTGCAATCTTGACAAGCGAGGTAAGATAAGTTTGTTTTCCCTTCCTGTAAAATATTATTCACCGTCGACGAAATCTGTACTAATGAGTTTCTCATTTCTCTTTTGTATCCAGAACTTGGTTGATATTGTAACGCCAGTAAGCCAACCGGCAACTCTGAGGGTGACACATTCTTATTGAAAACGTCCGTGGTTACTATCCACACGTGACCCGATAGAAACAGGTCTAGTCCAATGGCACACTGTATAATGGAATACGACAGTTCTTGTCCCACGTGTAATACGATTAATCTGGATCCGTTGTCTCGCAGTTCAATCAGTTTTCTGTGAAAAAATCGATCCGCGTCGCATCCCGTCGACGTTCCATATATTTTAATCCGTTTCAGCGTATTCGACGCGTTTGCCAGCTGCTTAAGATTAGAGACGAAGCCATCATTGTCCAGTTGAATGTCGTGAATAACGGTGACCTCTGTGATGTTTTGCATTCTGATCAAGTAGAAGATTACTTCAGCTAACGTCTCGCCTGATGGTCCAAATCCCAGATAGTTATTGGCATACAGCTGGAAAAAAGAGAATATGACGTTAAAGGAGCATACAGCTATTGTTATTGGCATACAGCTGGAAAAAGAGAATATTGGCGTTAAAGGAGCATATAGCTGTTCTCATTGGCATACAACTGGAAAAAGAGAATATTGACGTTAAAAGGGCATACAGCTATTGTTATTGGCATACAGCTGGAAAAAGAAAATATTGACGTTAAAGGAGCATATAGTTATTGTTATTGGCATACAGCTGAAAAAAGATAATATTGATTTTAAAGGAGCATACATCTATTGTTATTGGCATACAGCTGGAAAAAGAGAATATTGACGTTAAAGAAGCATACAGCTATTGTTATTGGCATACAGCTGGAAAAAGAGAATATTGACGTTAAAGGAGCATATAGCTATTTTATTGGCATACAGCTGGAAAAGAGAATATTAAAGTTAAAGGAGCATGGATTACAAAACAGTTTCGTAACATTTCCAATGTTCTTTCAAGTTATCGACCGCTTTCAAATATACCTTTGAGAATAAAGTCCACAATGAGGAAAATGAACTCAACCAAATGTTTAGCAACTTGATAAGTTTGAAAAATGTATTCTAGAACAGTCAGTTGTAGAATACTTATTCAACATCAATGCAACAAAAATATTTGATTGGGAAATTTGCTTTCAAGTCGCACTGAATATATTGTGAGGTGTGAGGTGTTGATAGCTGTGAGCTCTGAGAACCAGCAGGCAGTGGTCACCAAGTGAGTGAGTGAGTGAGTGAGAGAATAGGGTTTCACGTCCCTTTCAACATTCAGTTATATCACGACGAGGAAGGGGAGGGAGGGGAGGTGGGGTGGGTACCTATTTGTAACAGAGCAGATCTAATGCTGCCATTTTAGTGTGATGTCTCACTGAAATAGCATACCGTAGGCAGACATGACACCCCACTCAGTCACATTATACTGACACCGAGCGAACCAGTCCTTGTTCTATCCTCTTAATGCTGAGCGTAAGCGAGGAAGCAAGACGTCCCATTTTTCAAGTGTTTGGTATGACCCGGCCTGGGATTGAACCCAGTACCTATCGCTTACGAGACCGACGCTCTAACAGTCACCGATAAACTTTTCGAGTCCACTATATGAAGACCGTTGAATCTCGACCGTTACCAAGTCGTTGAAAGTCCGGCATCGATGTGACACATCACCGAGCAAAAAATATTAGGCACATTTTCATAAACGACCACTATCATACTCTCTAAAAAAAACTTGAGTGAACTGTTCCACTCAAGTTTGAGTGAAATGTACCTGTTCACTCAAACTTGAGCTACTTTTCACTCAACTTGAGTTACTTTTCACTCAACTTGAGTTAAAACCACTCAAGTTCACTCAACTTGAGTTGGATGAATTTCCACTCTTATGCTTGAGTGAATGTCACTCAAGTTGAGTGCATTTAACTCAAATTGAGTGAACATCTCACTCAAGTATTGAGTGGGATGAATTTCCACTCTTACTTGAGTGAAATTTCACTCAACTTTTTTTAGAGAGTAACAGTTGACCGGCGAAACCGTTAAAAGTGCTCTAAAAACGTCCCGATGGTATTTTTGTTAGAAGTGGGCATCCACATGCGATATGTGTGTGCAGTGCTTTACTGTAAAAAGTAGGGATGGATGTCCATCCGAAATTTGTAGGTTTTGTTTGACATAGCGCAACTATTCAATCACACCCTAATGACCGCCATTTTGAATTTACTCATGATCTTCTGCTCGGAGGGCTACGCAAACAGGCTCAAAAATTAATTCAAAATGGCGGTGCGGTACCAGAAAAGTTATGTTTTCGTCAGTTTTCTTCAAAATTTCTGCTTTTCTGTGAGGAAAAGTGGGGAAAGGCTATTTTGTTTCACATCAGACTATTATTTACTAATTTATGATGCAGTTTTTGCGAAGCAATGACAAATCGACCAAATCGTCCTTTTTTTTAAATGACAGGTCCCAAAAAGCCCATACCAGATAGGGTTAAAATATTATTAATAATAATAGTATGAATAGTAATAACTTTCTTGGGCAGTACATTTGGTCCGGAAACCAATATTTAACATAATACTCACACCATGCATTAATACGTCTCTACTAACATTTAACCATCATTTACACTTTAATTTAACTAATCATTAACAATTTAAATGGACTAAGCATTAACAATTTGTGATTTTATTTCAATTGATATTGAAAAATTAAATGATTGATATCAATCGTAAAACTTACTGGTGGTCCGTTGTCGTCATTTACCAGAGATATTTGTGGGATATCGTAAAACTGTGCGAACATGGCGGCGGAGCTAACCATGGCATATCCGCCTATAGTCAGCAGTACTTGTGGTCTCTCTCGATTCACCGCACTCTGTAGCTGGCTCAACGTATCCAGCAAATTATCCATGCTCCTCACTGTAGTCGTCCTGAAGGTGACGTTTTTGGAAAGTCTCTTATCATCTTCTGGTAAATCATCGACCACACCCTCACAATCACTTGTAGTATTGCTATCTACGACACACAATACCGTCAGCGTTAAATTCTCGGTCATTGTTATTACACTTGGTGCAGATAACAAGGCCAATAAAGTAAATACCCAAAGCACCATTTCTAAAAATCCTCCTTCATCACACCAGTATTAGTGAAAATTGGCAATTTCCGCTGAAATGAAGGCAGCGACTCCGATAAGGCCATACAATGGTTCGCTTATAATCTCCAGGCGCCATTCTTCTACAGGTAACTGGATAGGTATGCACAACCGATATCACTGAATTTACCAAATGACATTCACAGAACAATATGCCACTGATAATCGTATTGGCACGCGCCGCCGATCACGCTCCAGTGATCGCCACATGGGAATCAATGACAATTTTCATTAGGCTTCGGTTACTTTCGCAGGACGATGTGTGACAACGACAAAATCCCATCAAGAAATTCCCTTGTGGTTGTGGTGGGACAATCAAAACTCTCCATAGCTTAGCTTGTGGAATATCTGAGGAAAACAGAAAACATATACATCACATCAACATGACAGAATGTAATATTCCGGATTAATAAAGTACATCGCTATTTAAAGTAACAGATAACTACAGTGGCATAAACTGATTAACCTTACCAGGCCGGGCCGATAGGGGTCTGTCCCAGTTTGAGGGGAGTGAGGCAATTCGCCCCACGCCCCTTCTATATATTTTCGTTACCCCTTGGAGTAGAGGGCTGAAAATTTCCATAATATATATTTGGGTCAAGCTCTACATGAAAATGTAAAAATCCAAGATGGCTCCCAGGATGACGTCATAGTGACGCGATATTTTCTCTCTAAAAATAATTAATATGATAGAGATTAGGTTTGGCAGAATAAATTAATTTCATCGCCTTTATGGCAAGCAAAATGAGAGAAAAATTATAGAAAAAACCCCGAAATTTCTAAGCATAGGATTATGCAAGTATTCTTAAACTGACCCTAATAAGATTTGCGAAAAAGTCAGAAAGTTTCAGCTGCGAGGTGTGTGGGGGGTGGGGGGGGGGGATAACGCCATAACATCCCCTCCCCACGGACATATAGAGTTAAGTCAAAAATATGTTTCAATAACAATTCGGTAATGGAATTGCCTATTAAATGTTTCAATCATGCTTGCATAACTATTGAGGGCAATATACGATGGGACGAACAAAATAAATTCCGAAAAGCAATATGCAGATCCGAGGGTCAACAAACTGCATATTAACCTCGACACAAGTCAATATATTTTCATAATTATATGTATCAACTTAAATCCATGCTAATCTATTATGCCCCTAGCAAAATTTTGATCCATATTGATGTTTTAATAGTTATTTTGCAAGTGTAAAACCCTGAGAAGTTGGATGTTTTCATGAGAGATGTTTAAGAGGAATACGCGTCGCGTGCCACTTTATGATGCACGAGAAATCCAATAATTTAGAACTCTCGTAACTCACGCACAACTGTTTGGATGGCGGCTTTTAGTTACCCAAGCAATGATTTGAGTGCGATCTTACTTACATTTACAGAGAGGAAATATTTATTTCGGCTGTTTTCTGCAACTAGCATCAGGTCGACCAACTGCTGTGATTCTCTGTATATGTAGCCAGGGCGAGATCGGGGCGATCTCTGTTGTAATTATTTCAACTTGGTCCATATTCCATGGCGGGGTGGAATATGCAGTTTCATCGTGGAATATACACACACACAATAAAACTGTTCAAATGTATCTTAATGTCATACACTATAAGGCTTTCTTCAATTCCACTGCACGCAAAGGGTATCATTGGGATGTTCCTTTGTTTACAGAATTACTTGAATTTCTCATTGACAATATATATGTGAACGACGGCTGGGTACTAAATGCTGGATGACGCCTATATTTCCCTTAAAACAATAAGTATGAGGGAAGTTTTGGAGTTTCCTTCATGTTATATTGCTGACAGCTGCTCTTTTTCAAGAATTAGGGGAGTGGATCCCGTAGAATATTACTATCCACAGAACGCACAAGCGATTTCCTTGAGAGAACAGTTCTGATAGATATACACAGCCATAAAAAGGGTGATGGCCCATCACCTTTTTACCTCCGTCGATCAGACGGCGGTCTAGGAATGCAACGTGAAATCTCCCGCCAAATAATTGTCATATGGGGAACCCACGATTCATGTGATTTCCAATAGGGTTTACTATGGTTCCCGACGAAATTTTGACTTCCTGTTTGGACACAATTGAAATAATGGGGTTCCCCATTGCAATGCATTTCAATGGGCCTTGCTTCTGTAGTCGGGTTCCACTTCCACGAGTTACGGCAGTCTAGCAGAAGATTGAACATGGCGGCTCCCCAGCTTGTACAGATGGACGATGCGATTTTTTGCCGTTTTTCTGGTAAGTTTTTTGTCGCTATTTTATGTCATTACAACACAACGATTCCTAGTATACCACCCGTCATTTCTATGTATCGGAAAGTATTTGTCGGCTGATGACTTATGCCGAAGCCAACCAAATAGTCCAAGTTGTTGCATATCAAATGCACGGACTGATATCGGCAAGGCTTTGGAGTAAGACCTCCTATTGAAAAGGTAATATCCTGGACAAAAGACTGACAATACAACTTCCAGCAGATCCTTTGTCAATTATATTTCGTGAGTCTTACTCCAAATCGTTGCCCTAATAATCCACCGGCCTGGTTGTTTAAAAAGAACTATTCTAAATTTTGCTGATAAATTCGATTCCCTTTGGGGCTGGGGTATTTATTTCGCATTTTGGCATGAATTTCTTGTGCATTTATAAAATATTTACCAGCAATATTGTAATGAAGGATCAAATCATAGTTTATTGTTTGTCAAACCACATGTGTCTCTGTCGATCCCAATTCCAGGCCTTCAAGTGCCTCCTAATTTCCTATATTTTTGATTTTCCTCAATGAAAACCTCCTATATTTCCTATATTTTGACTTTTTCTCATGAAAACTTTCATCAATGCTCTGTAATGAGTCAAACTGACATGAGGAAATACATTTCAGAATTTTTTGTTTTCTCTATGCTGAATCAAACAACCAAACCGGTCGCCTGAAAGACCACCACTAGGACGACATTCAGTGAAAGTCATTCGATTAAACACCAGAAAGCTACCAAGTTCAGAACACACAATGCAGTACAGACCTGTCTTACATTCCTTTATTTCCTATACTTTCCTATATTTTCCTATATTTTATTATGAAAATTTCTATATTTCTCCTATATTTTTGCAAATTTCCTCCTATATTTCCACTGTGAGCCACTTGCAGGCCTGCAATTCTCATTTCAAAGGATCATCTCCCAGCAGCATACATGTCAATTAACATTTCAATACACTGAAGTAAAAATTATTCTTGAATCTATTCTCAAATTACCTCGAGTAAGGATACCATTCAGATCCCAATACTATTGAGTGCACGTATGCTGTGAGAACTGGTATAATGGATTACACCTTGTGTATGATGAAAGAATGGAATATATATAATGAAGGCCATAAACATTTTTAGTAAACTGAGTTTTGATATTAAATGTATACAATTGATTCCAACATGCAGGTCATGGATTCAGCACTTCTGATATAAGACGCAACAGGACTGTTACACAATGGATGTACTGAATGAACTTGGAAGTACCAATACAGACTATCGATTGGTTTAGCTGTGTCAGAAAGGTGTGGTATGACAGAGGTGGTGAAAATCAGAGCCAGTGATTGGCCGCATAGTACTGTGCAAACCACACCCTCCCCCTTCCCCATTGGATATCAGCTGATTCCTCACGAAATAAACATTACGCATGTAATGACCACATGCAGGGTGATACATGTGTCAACCGGTCAGACATTTCCAAGGATGCCAAATTCTAACTTAAAACAACCATGCCAGACTTCATTCCTTCACTCAGAATAATTGGATCTAACTTTTACAAAACCTGCAGCTCACAATAGCTCCTGGATCTACAACAGATAAATGAAGGGACCTATTTTATCTGTGCTATGGCAACAGTATCAAGTAGAATGGGATTGTGTGCATGGATAATATCAGATCCATGGAAGTTGAAGTCCTGCAGCATGCTCCACAATATCATCAAAGGTCATATAATATCTGCCAGCCAGTTTTGAGTGGTATTGTCTGTAATACATTGATGGAATAAACATAATTTCTGATAGTATTATTAATTATATGTTGTTTATGATAAAGATGATGAACTTTTTATTACCTCTTCGATCAGACGTAGGTCTAGGAACGCATCGTGAAATCTCCTGCCATTTGTCATATGGGGAACCTACGCCTGTCACTCATGTGATTTCCAGTAGGGCTTGCCATGGTTTCTGACAAAATTTTGAAGCCACATTTCAATAATTTCAAAAAATCCTCGCAGCAACGACAGTGTGACTATTACTACCGAATGGGCATGCGCCTGTCGGCGTGGTTTTTGTATATACTGGTGATGGACAAAAATTATCAGGGGTGCGAGACCGGTTAATTTATGGCAACATTTTTTAAATCGCTTCTCCGCATGGGACAATACCTTTTTTGTCAAATTGATCAGCCGGACCAAATTATTTTTTGTTGAAGTTGACCGGGACAAAAATATGACGATTTGACCAGACAGAGCCTCAGTTGCACAAAATTGACTATATTTCAACTCCCACCCCAACCCTTGAAAACATGTATCTTATTGCATATCCACACAAGATAAATAGCATCCTCATACTCAGGCTATTATTACTATCAAAGTCTAAAAATGCTGTTCGAGAAATTAGGAGAAATAGGGTATCTCATAAACACAACTTAAATATATACAAATCGATTTAAGTAAAGTGTGTTCCTTGACTGATTATTTTGCATGTTTATTCAGGAGTAGACAATAACGACAACAACAAAATCACACACCCAAGTCTGTTTGTGTGGGAAGATGATGGGGACCAACAGGGGACCCAATGGATATTTAAGTTAATTGCAAGAGCCGTCGCCCCTGGTGTAATAGGCAGATTAGTCTCCCCTGATGTGACCTTTCATAAGTTATTTCCGTTATTTGAACATGTTTTGTTTCTAAGCGTGCATTCCACACCAAAATGATGTGCGGCTAAAAGCAGGCATTGATTCGGGTCTTTGGCCATAAATAGATGTAAAATCTTTTTTAAAAAACCCTGGCGAAAGTAAGACGTGCAATCCTCCTTCAACCTTTTTCAACTTTTCTGAAAAACTCCATAAAATGTATGAAAATGTGTCAAATTCGACCCACAGCCTAGAGAAAATGTACGAAATGATTTTCTTTTTATGCATATTAATGGGTTTCCACTCCAACGGACAATTTAAAATGGCAAAAAAAAAACCGGGTCGACCTACTCGTTTTTTTGTCTAATTTTACCGCCATAGTTCAAGTTCGGTTCGTAATTTCCCCCTTTAAGAGAGACACCTCCTTACGGAGTACATATTAATATACAATCAATTAGGAAGAACTCAACATTTTATAGCTCAATTATCGTGCTGTGAAATGAACATTTATTATACAATTCTACAATTGGACGAACTATTATCCTGAAAGTACATTTATACAATTCTACAATTTGGACGAACTACCATCCTGAAAGTGCTGTGATAGTCTAAGCATGTGAGCTTCCTAGCGGTGCATGCGATGTACTACTGTGAGTGAATTTATCTAGCGGGCACTGAAATACACCCAAGTACTTTATTCCCCAAGTGCCTGCGCTGGCGAAGATCTAGCGTAGCAACTAGTTCCACCATCAGTCCATTTTACCCTGGACACCGAATCAGTCCAGCACCTTGTGAATAGGCGAGTATATATGTAAGCGGTCGCTGGCGAGGCGCGAACACACGCCAGCTGTAGCACTCCGGGTCAGAGTCAAACACCCTAACTACTCGGCCACGACACGCTCACATGAAATGAATCAACATTTTCGCTCCCCGAAAAAGTGTGGATTTTGGCCTGTCAGATATTCATTTCCGATCATGATCAAGTCTGTAGTGGTGCGTAGGTGTGATCAATTGTTATACCCTCGTTATACCCAAATTATTGTCATATGGGGAACCCTCGACTCATGTGATTTCCAATAGGGTTTGTCATGGTTCCCGACGAAATTTTGAAGCAATGATTTTGGACACAATTGAAATGAAAGCTCGTGTGAAACACGGGCGAAGAGCATTTACCCAGACAATTTTGTAACACACAATTTGGTACTCACAGGGCTTTAGATCTCCCCAATTTGGGCACACCCCCTATTAGGGGTGGCAATTGTTTTTAGGATGGGACAGAGTTGGGGGCAGATACCCCCGGAGGATGAGCAATCAGGAATCATCCCGGGTAGAAGGGATTTCTTGACCAATGGTTGAAACCCAGTGTGAGGCAATACCAACTTTATTTTGCGTTTCATGGGCCCACCGACATCAAAAAATCGAATAAAAATAAAATTTCAAATTGCCACTTTTATATTTCCTACGAAAGTTTGAACATAAAGATTTTAACCCCCTTTTTATTCCTGATTGTATGAATTAGACTGTTGTATTCTATCTGAAACAATGCCAGCAAATAAAAATGCCAAACAACAAAAAATAGATACCTTTCACTATAATTTTTCACTGTAAGTCAGCGAATTGTTGTTGTTGTAAAATGCTGCTAATACCACTTAGGCAATAACGACATTCATAGTAAATGGGGAACCTTCACTGGCTGTGTGATCTATCACTCTGTCTTGGTACTCATGTTTCGACAGTGATGCCGTATGTCAGAGCTAGGAAATGAAGGCTATTTCAACAGCTCAGCCGATACAGCATGGTTTAAGTTACTGTTGAAGCATGGGACTGTTGAAACACATGCAAAATTCGCTAAATTGTTCTGGAAGAAAAACCACAGCCACAACAAAATGATGACAATGTTAGATTTGAGGTGTATGTTAGCAGTTAAGATGTGACTTCACTTACAGCTTTTGACCTTGAGAAAATAGGTCAATGTCAGTTCGCTAAATTGTTCTGGAAGAAAAACCACAGCCACAACAAAATGATGACAATGTTAGATTTGAGGTGTATGTTAGCAGTTAAGGGCAAATCTAAGAAGATTCAAAATTACTGACCGAAATGATAGTCCTAGGCAGTGTTTGCTAAATATCTCCAAAATGGCTGCAAGGATTTGGATGAAAATTTCGCATACATTGGTTCAGATTGTTGTGGTTATTCCAATGCAATTAGAAATCAAATATATTCCTATTTCACCAAGAAATCACTCTTGCAACTTACCGCATTGAACTGTAAGGATGCCAGGGTGCATTACTTGGATAGGAATTTAAAAACGCCCAATAAACTTCCTCTAAATCAATCACAAGAAGATCCTACACAGATAATTGGGAAAGGAATTGAGAATGGCTTCAAAATTGAAAATTTGCAAGCAGGAAATGAGTGACAAATGATCCGCCATGGCATCTTCTTCACTTTACTTGTCGCTTGGAATTATGGGTAGGTAATATTCGCTGTATTGTTTACAATATTACTAATAGTACAGAATAAAAATTATGATATTACCGTCCTTGACAACTGGACACAGAGCAAGATCGTCACTTATATCAAGTGAAATACTACCTGCCAAGGGAGACACAATGAAGCAAATGTTGGATTATTAACCTCTTTCCATGTGTATTTTTACGTTCTTTTCAAAAGCTCCGCCCCGCCATTTTCATCGTCACAAACTAGCTGGGTCAAGCACCTTGTCTGCATAAACATGCGCCGGAAATCTAACATTCATTCGACATTCCGAAGTGTAACGAATCCTTACATGTTCCCTTAGTATGTATTAATGGATTGTCATAATATCAATTAAATCGTCTATTGATTAATAATTATCCTTTAGTGAAGGGACTATATATCTGGGTGGTTTGCCTCAATTGTTGGGAGTTAAATGGCATTCGGGGTTTTCCGACGATTCCTGCGGAAATCAGCGAACCATGACGTCACCATGCATCATGCACTCCAAGTTATTTTTGTCAATTTTTGTAAATGGATTTAGTAAATACATTCTATAGGACACTAGTCGTTTCTTACTTGCGCAATAATTCTTTTTGCATTTTTAGTATCTGATACCTGTAGTACTATTTTGCTGGGCATCTCTATTCATATACTCGATCAGATACGAATTGCTGGCGGACGAAAGTGTGGCGTAAGTGTGGAATCCTCCAACACAACAACAACACATGGAGGAAAGCGACCCATCAATTGTGGTTTGTATTTGTCCAAAAACTGTTTGTATAGGCAATAATCATGCTTGTATATAGTTGGTAATATGATAGTTAAGTGCAATACTCTTCTATGAGCGTGAATAAATATGTCAGAACAGGTCAGAACTCTACGCAACGCATGTTTACCTTGTAGCAGGTCATAACTCAATGACCATGTGCTCCATTCTTAAAACGGGGGGAGTATACTGTATAAACACACACGTAGATTAACCCCTCAAATATTCGTCGTGTATACTCGTGTAATATGGTTCTATGTCTGCTGTGTTCGGTAATCAAGGGTTAAATTTACCAACTGAATATTCAACTCAGCTGTAAAAGAAGTACTTGCAGAAAATGGCAGTGCAACATTTACATCCTGTGCTCATTTCCTGTTTGTAAATTTTCAATTTTGAAGCCATTCTCAATTCCTTTCCCAATTATCCGTGTAGGATCTTCTTGTGATTGATTTAAAGGAAGTTTATTGGGCGTTTTTAAATTTCTATCCAAGTAATGCACCCAGGCATCCTTACAGTTCAATGCGGTAAGTTGCAAGAGTGATTTCTTGGTGAAATAGGAATATATTTGATTTCTAATTGCATTGGAATAACCACAACAATCTGAACCAATGTATGCGAAATTTTCATCCAAATCCTTGTAGCCATTTTGGAGATATTTGGCAAACACTGCCTATGACTATCATTTTGATCAGTAATTTTCAATCTTCTTTATAGGTTTGCCCTTAAGACGTGACTTAACTTACAGCTTTTGACCTTGAGAAAATAGGTCAATGTCAGTCATATTCATACACTCTAGGTCCATCATCAGTTGCATATGTGGTATCAATTTAGAATGCCTAGCTATATTTCATGTTATATCATAATATACAGTATATAACCTGAGAAAATAGATTCAGTCAACTGGGATAGGCTTCTAGTCAGTCACCAATTGCACAAGTATTATGAATTTGGAGAGCCTATCTTCACTCTTTTAAAAATTATTGCTAATGCTAAATTTGACCTCGATAAAACAGTTGAAGGTCAGTCAATTTCATTAGGCTTCTGATCCATCACCAGCTGCACATGTGGTATGACAAGAAAGATGGGCAAACAGAGAGACAAACAGACAGATGACACGGAAAGTTCAGTTCATTTTGGCGCATCATTACATATCATCTTCAAAGTATAAATATTCTGTCAACATGCACAAGAACACACCATTTTACTTCAATTGTAGAGAAGAAAAGCAACTCCGAGTTGGAATCACAATTTATTCTGTATATTTTGCTATTAGTTATAGTATCTTCAGCAGTGAACGAAGTTACAAACAGCTCCATACGCACAGTATATATACAAGGTATAATGTGATCTTAGCCAATACGCATTTATGAATAGGTAAGCCAGTAAATTATATCAGGTTGGACAGATATTAAAATGCCGTCATTTTCAGAAATTGTTAAATGTTAAGCGATAACCTGACAGTGATCTACAAATGGTGTGATCCAGGTGTATATCTGTTACCATGATTCAGTCATAATATTGTCTGTAATATATTTATGTCGACAAGGAATACACATAATTATTTGCTAATATTATTAACTGTATGTTGTTTATGATTAATATGAACTTTTTATTTGCTGCAATCCAGCCATTTGTTCCATATGGGCAATATTCTCATCAGCCATCACCATTCAATATGAATGTGATACATGTACAAGCCCATGGTCATTGATACAGTATGTGAAGGTGACCTGTAACACCAGTATACAAAATTATACCGAGCGCATTGAATCCTCACCACATGATGCTGAGGCAGGTCAGAACGGAGTGTCGGTAAAATGAGGTGTGTTTTGTAGAGGATTCTCTCAATGATGATGCTATACTGTACACATACAAAATATGAAGTGTTGATGTGTCGGGCCTATAGCACACAATCACAAGCAAATTGGTACAACTAGGCACACAGGGTCTCATTTCTGCCGCTAACGTGTTGATTTGGGTGGGGGCATCCTCTCAGGGGGAGGTGGGGTTGGGAAGGGGCCTAATGTCTCAAACAGTATTCAAGGTTTTCCATCAATATACTCTATTCCATACGTCAATATTTCAAGCACGTGAAATCAGACAAAACTTATGTGCGGGGAATGTGACTTCCACATCCCTGGCTGAACATGCTAGTGGGGAACCCTCCATCCCAGGTTAATTACCATTGGTGGAGTTAACGTCCACCAAATGCAAAATTGAGCTTGGCATCCGACCCTATGTTATTCAGCGATGTATTCCCCTACGGACCCTATTGCCTCGACGGAGGTCTTTGCGCTCATCCAGCGCTTGTTATTATGGTAATGATGCCTGTTCATCACCCTTTAAAGGCAATGAAAAAGGGTGATGGCTAATGCCTTTTAGGGTAATGATCGTCACCCTTTTAGGGCGATGACATAAAAATGTGCACTCATTGCTGATCACCCTTTTAAGGTGATGGCGGAAAAGGGTAATGGTTCTAACTCATCACCTTTTCTAGGTGATGTTGTCATCACCATTTTAGGGTGATAAGTATCACTTTTTCTGGCTGTGTAATCTACTCAGTGGTCATGGATGATCATAGCATTCATCCACCATGCTGACATCCAAACAAATAAATTCTGCCTCAATAGTAGAAAGATTGTTTTCTGACGATAGTTAGAATCATTAGCCAATAAGTATAAAAGATATGGCCAGCTACAATCTAGGTAAACCAAGATGGTAAATCAGCGGAATACCATCCAGACGTAACGCTATGAAAACTTCGTGTGAAATGTTCGCCGATATTCTACGAGATCCCATAATAAGCCAATCACGACTATTTCAACCTTTTCTCTCTGACACTTTATATAGGGCTGAATTCAGATATAATATTCCGTGATATTATATCTGAGTTTACTGAAATTGGGCCCGCTGATGAATAGGGGAGATATCGCCATTTCCTGTCCAACGTATTTGCGAGTGAATCAAGGAGAAGCCTTGTTTCAAAAGTGAACCAGTGGTCATCATCTGGGAAACACAATACAGATCAGTGGCAAGAATTTGATAATATGAACATCAGGATGTTTTGCCGAAAACATTGTTAACTGTTGACCACCTCTCCCTCATAAGAAACTAGCTGGAGTTTATATATTTATTTTATGCTGCGTGGAGTTTTTCGATTATGGACGCGTAAATGTTTATGGACGACGGCTGACTTATGAATGTTGAATCCGACGCTTGTATTTTCCAATGTATATTACACCTTGACCTATACATAAATATAACAAGCTGATTGTTTCACTTTATAGAACACTTTAACGGGTAAATGGAGTGTACTTTACAAGCATTTGTCAAAGTCACAATTACATTATCCTGCGTCAGTGACGTTGACTTCGATGTAAATATTTTAGGTGCTGATCATTTTAGCTCGCTTATATTCTCTGCAGTGATGCTATGAAAGCTATCAAAGGACTCCGAACTGGATAGCGAAACATCATCAATGAAAGATATCGTGGTATTCGTTGAATTATTCATCTTTCGGGGTGCTGCATTCGTCGGAGAAGATAATAGATTTAGTCCAGGCAGTTGATTTTTTCACGTGAAGGCGCGAGTCCGTTCAGCTGTTTGGTTACTAAATGGGCATGACTTCTCGTTCAGGGCTTATTTTAGGACAAATAGCTAGAGGGTCCGTGTAACCTTGCACAGTTCAATTTTCGTTTTTCGTTTTTGCTTTCTCAAAATCAAAAATTGAAATTTGACCGTCAATTTTCAATTTTCGTTTTTTGTTTCTGTAATCTCAAAATCAAAAATTGAAATTTGACCGTCAATTTTCAATTTTCGTTTTTTGTTTTTGTGTTCTGAAAATCAAAAATTGAAATTTGACCGTCAATTTTCAATTTTTGATTCTGGGATTACAAAAACAAAAAACGAAAATTGATATTTGACAGTCAATTTTCAATTTTCGTTTTTCGTTTTGCTTCACGCAAAAATGAAAATCAAATATTGAAAATTCCCTCGACTTTGATTTTAACTTTGACGTATCTATGTTAAGTTCGCATGTGGACGAGTTATCATGTCACTTCCGGTACGACGAGTAGAATAGAAAACGCAAATCGTGTCGTATAAGAGGTGTGGAGCGTGAGAGGCATGTGGCCCACCAGGCCATCCTCGGGAGCCAGTGCATTGATCGATTTGTTAGGGTATCTATACATTGCCTTGGTTGGTTGCACACGGTAGTTCTGGATAAAAAAAAAGATCAAGGGGTATCCTCTAAATCAAACCAATTATTCAACAGGTTCAGCTAGCTCATTACTTCAACCCACTAGCTGGACGGTTTGAGATGTGACATCGCTGGCATAACTTTGATGTCAGGCTGAAATCGACATCGAGAATCAAGGCAAAAACCGCCGGATTGGGATACCGACATGCTAATTCAAAATAACCTCGGGGGATGAAATGTTCCAGATTGAGGCAACGACTCAAGAACTCACTCGAATCACCAAAAATGTCCAGGTAAACCTATAGTATTGGACCCTTCTACGGAGGGCCAATGATAGTCTGATGCAGCAACAACAACATTTTCCCAGTTATACGCCAGATTTTGAAATCGAAAACGATGCCGCGCTATGTCATCGGTCAACTGAGACAGTCACGTAGTTGTGTATGAAGATTGGGGTGGCTCCGATAAATAGTGATCCAATGAAAATGCTCGTCGAATGACCAATCTCTGAAGGGGAGACAGCTGGAACAGTACACTATCACTGTCTGTTAATATCTTGAATTAACAGAGAGTACTACAGTCTATGTGCGGGGATTCACGATTTACCTGGACTTGTGAAGATGCACCAGACAGGTCTGGATATGTGGCATCCCGCTGTTCTCAATGGTCATTGGCCTTGAGGCCTGAGCCAATCAGAACGCAGTCTTAGATTTTCTCATTTCTAAAAATAGATGTTTAGAGAGCTACAAAAGCGAACAGCATTCCTGCAGACAACCGCTATTTGCTATTGATTTGAAATATAGTATTTATAAAGATACCAACAAAGATTTAATACCATTTCAAACAAGCACACAATCGCCACGTTTGATGTCAGACGTCTGAATGCTTCAACGCTTCAGGTCCAATCTTCATTCTCTATATTTGGGACCTGGATCGTTGGAGCGTTCAGATGCTCGTCAACGTTCAGCGTCAAAAACGCTTCAACGCAAGTGTGGGTGTCAAACGCTTCAACGCATCGACGTGGGAAGTTCCCTTGGGGGTTATGATTAGGCATCTTCATTTTATCCAGCCAATTTCTACGTTCCCACTTCGAACCTGCCTTGATTTATCTGACCCCTTCAGTGTTCAAAATCCGAGGTGTAAATTTCACCTACTAACGACAGAAGAACCAATCAGAACGTACACATCGATTGCGAATGAAGTCACGTTGAGTGACATCATCCTCTATTAGCGGCGTCTTTCCTCCTAATAAGGTGCCCACTAATTAGGTCAGCCAATCAATAAAGCTCTTATGCGACCCATTTCGAATTTCAAATGTTTTCGAGGTCAGTGACGCCTCGGTGTCTATTTATAAGTTATTTGAGCATTGAAGGGGTCCAGATATATCAAGGGAAGTTCGAAGTGGGAACGTAGAAATTGGCTAGATAAAATGAAGATGTGATTAGGGTACCCTCGTATTTATTATACTACCCTACTTTAATGAAACTCCCATGTTTATCAACATCGTTGTTCTCCATATAATGCTTCACACCTGCTGCACGATTGCCTACTCGCTTCTACACATGCGCAGTTGGCCCATTATATTCTAGCTCGAATGCCTGGCTCCAGGGATCTATAGTGTAGTGAAACTCCCACATATTTCCCCCTACTGTTTTTCCATATTATGCTCTACACCTGCCTAAACAATCCGATTTGCGCTTTCCATACTACTCCGCGAACCGAAAGTGACATCATAAATCTTGCGCGTGCGCAGTTAACATTGACGAGTCAAAGTCAAAATCAAAAAACGAAAAACGGACAAGTCGAGGCAATTTTCAATATTTGATTTTCATTTTTGCGCGAAGTTAAACGAAAAACGAAAATTGAAAATTGAATGTCAAATTTCAATTTTTGATTTTGAGAAACCGAAAACGAAAAACGAAAATTGAAAATTGACGGTCAAATTTCAATTTTTGATTTTGAGAAACCAAAAACAAAAAAACGAAAATTGAATTGTGCAAGGTTACACGGACCCTAGAGCACTCCGATCGCCTGACTCCCACAAAGTTACAACAGAAATGAACAGCCAACAGAAATGTCACAACACAAGAGTCAGTTTGGCCTGATTTGACATGGTTGCCATGCACTCGGCACGGACGAACGCACATGAACGAATGGGTTTGATTTACTCTCGGAGAGACTTAAAACGAATTTCCTATAAATCTCCAGCTGGGACCACCAGAAATCGCCTTTTACTCATAACCCAAAACCAAACTACTATCCCGGACGCATGAACTGACGGTCGACAAATTATACATTATACGGATACCAGAGTTATGTCGAATGTACTGACAATCACGTAATTTCTGACCCAATAAAATATAAAATCTCAAAATATCAGTTTTAACATTGAACATGTTATATAATCCCAGTGACGTCATTATTTTGTTCTTGAATCTGCCACTAACGTCTTGACTAGTCACATGATCTATTCAGAAGTCACATGACCTAATAATAGTCCCGCCAATTGCGAATTGGTAGCCATGCACCAGTTCACAATTTGACAACTCTATTGGCAGACCCGTCATTTAAGACAACTTCAATCGGCAACACTTTACGTGCAATATGCTTGGCCCATTTCACTCCTTGGTTGAATGGTTCCCCACATGTAGCCACCTATTGTATGTCTTACATGATGGATTTGCCACTCTATTTTCTCCATTAAGGACGTTAAGTCTAATCAACAATTTCGAGTTTCACCAGTCCTACATCTGGATTATTGTCGCATGCCTAAATATTATAAGCTCGCAACCTCCGAACACGATTGTCTCCCATTATGCCAGACAATACACCCCTGCCAGAATTTAATTATTCATTCATAAGCCTAAAACCAAAACATCACCTCGCAAACGAACATTCAGCAGGCCAGCTTTCTTTATCAGACATACTCGATATAATTATGCCCCCCCCCCTCTAATTAGCGGGGGAATTAGAGGGGGGCATATAGCGATCGCTTTGCCCGTCCATCCGTCCGTCCGTCTGTTTGTCCGTCAGTCCGTCCGTCTGTCTGTCCCACCGTCCGTCCGTCTGTCCGTCCGAGTTTCTTGTCCGCGCAATATCTCGGTTAATATTTGATGGACAGGATTGAAACTTGCATGGAATGTGGCCAGTACCTCGTAGTTGTGCAGCGTAGAGTTTTTTCCGAGTTCCGGTATAATTTTCAAGAGTTATGGCCCTTTTTCTGAAATCTCTGTGAATGGGACTTGTCCGGGCTGGATCTTGGTTAATATTGTATGGACAAGTATGAAATTTGCATGGTATGTGGTCAGTGCCCCACAGTTGTGCAGCGTAAAGTGTCTCCCTGTTTCGCTTATATTTTCAAGAGTTATGGCCCTTTGTTCCTGAAATCTCCGTGAATTGGGACTTGTCCGGGCTAGATGTCGGTTAATATTGTAGGGACAATTGTGAAATTTGCAGCATATGTGGTTAGTGCCCTGTAGTTGTGCAGCATTAAGTTTCTCCACGTTTCGCGTATATTTTCAAGAGTTATGGTCCTTTTTTTCTTCAAATCTTTGTGAATTGGGACTTGTCCGGGCTGGATCTCGGTTAATATTGTATGGACAATTATGAAATTTTCAGGATATGTGGTCAGTGCCCTGTAGTTGTGCAGTGTGAAGTTTCTCCGCCTTTCGCATATATTTTCAAGAGTTATGGCCCTTTTTTTCTTCAAATCTTTGTGAATTGGGATTTGTCCTGGCTGGATCTCGGTTAATATTGTATGGACAATTATGAAATTTGCAGGATATGTGGTCAGTGCTCTGTAGTTGTGCAGTGTGAAGTTTCTCCGCGTTTTGCTTATATTTTTAAGAGTTATGGCCCGTTTTTCTTGAAATCTTTGTGAATTGGGACTTGTCCGGGCTGGATCTCGGTTAATATTGCATAGACAAGTATGAAATTTGCATGATATGTGGTCAATGCCCCATAGTTATGATCCCTTGTTTATCAAACCTAAGTGAATGGGATATATTTATTTGTCCAGGCTGGGTCTCAGTCCATAACCGATTTGGACCGGGAAAAAGGCTATATATATGTCATTCTACATTGCAAAGCAGACCACATAGGTCCTGAAGTATGAAATTGTCCCAAAAGGAGTTAATTGGGTGCAAAATTCAAAGTTTACTGATCGCTTCATAATTTCACCACAATATACTTCCAAGGAATGTAGGTCTCATTTTCGGATTTAACGAAAGCCCCGGCGACCATCTTGCATCAAAACATTGTATTATCATTTGTTGGTCGATACTTTGAATATGTATTATGCGAGGCATGGCAAATAAATTGACTGAAATAGAATTTTCATAATCATGAAGGCCTCCACCGACCAATACAGAACAGAACAATGGCGGGGCAGTGTCGGATTAAAGCGGAAGGGGGGGGGGGCATACAATTGAGCAATCTCTGATTGCTTCCTTCCTGTGTTGTATTTGATTCCACCCTACCATAGATGTGTGTGACCTTAACGATGTTTCATCTTTCGCTATTTCATAGTGGAGTCAACCTGTGAAATCACAGGGTCATAGTGGAGTGAACCTGTGAAATGGAGCATCCGCTGTGGGGAGGTTGGACTGACGTATGACAATGTTACTATCCCTAGAGCCGTAGTTTTGCCTGGAATTTGCAATCAGCGCCGGCAACGAGTTCCTGGCTATGAAAACCGGTGCGATGATACGGCAGATATAGGAGGAATAAATATGGTATTTGAGGGATTTCGACCCGTAGCTTTGTTGCGCGAAATGTTGCCAAAATGTTGCCCGCAACGCCATTCCAAAAATATCCATCGTACGTAATCTTTCATTGTTGGCACCGATGTTAAATAGCTGATGATAATCCATTTATCCGTTATCAAGCTTACCAAGCATACTCCCGACGGTACATTGATTTCCGATACATACATTTGTGAAGATGGAAAGGGCGCACTTTGAAACCGTGCAGGGTTCTGAAAGCTGACATATTAGCTGCTCTTTCCAGATGTTAAGAATCAGTAAAATAAAACCGTGTATTTTGTGTACATGCCCCTAACGGCTTACTAGCATTCAGTAAATTTTGTGAAGACGAACATTTTTTCTCCATGTTATATATACCTCTATTGATTCTCTTGCTAGTTTACAACTGTATCGAGAGAATTATTACGATAACCGACAATGAATCGGCATCGTGTGTGGGAGCTGTATCCTATATAGAAGGCATGTCAACAAAAGCATTTCAGAAAGAAAGTGTATTGGCATTCACGTACAGGGACCTACTTTACGAGACAAAAAAGCAACGTTATTCAATATTCCTTAAGTCCCCTGTCGATTATTTCTCCAGGTGAGATCATTTTGGTGCATAAATGTTTGCTTAGGCGAAATTATAGCCTTTAAAATCTTATTATGCGTGGAAGTTTTTGCTCGAGTTAACGTCTACCACATTGAGCTGGCCATTTACACTTGTGGTGAGCAATTCGTGCGGAGAGGGGAGCCTCATAATCACGATCAGTTAATATCCTCTAATGTGTTTATCGATCTAATTATGTTACTTGATTTCTCCAGTTTTTTATAAAAAAAAAACATTTCTCGAGAACCATTCTCCAAAGGGATTTGAAATTTGGGATGACTGTTATACAGAAAGTCGAGAAAATAGCGGTGTATTTCCTGGCTTCTGAGCTACTAATATTCAAATTAAAGTTAGATCTACGAATTGCGATAAGTTTTCTAGGATTGGAAAAACAACTAATTCCACAGAGAAAGATCTTGGCCTAATTTAAAACAATGGGGTACCGATATTTGGCTGGAGGGTTGATCTACTTGACAGCAGTATTATATGATCAGTACATTCTTATACGTTTTCATATCAGTCGTGAAAAATAGAGGTATTTGTCTCACATCGCATTTAATCTCCAATCCTACTCACTCACTCACTCACATAATATCCAATATATTAACCTCAGACATGTCAGACTTCAATGAAGGTACTTGATATTCAGTCATATTGGATCTGTCTCTTCATAACAAGATTTTGTGATGGTTGTAGCAGATGCTATCGGGAGCTGTATGGGTACCTAATTGTGTGTAAATGTATGTCCCCTGGAAATATTTCTTTCATTTATCTCAGCTTGGAAACTAACTAGAACAACAGACTTGATAAATGGCAATTCAATTTCTTCTATGGTACAGGAAAAGTGGTTTCGAATTATTTATCCAGCAAACATTATGATATGCTATCCAAAATGTACACCGACAATGGTCTAGGATCCTCAAATTGCTAACAACCTATTATTCGTTCATTCCTTCCAATCTAATATTAAGTTTGGGCCTTTAAACAACATGTATTTGCTTTGTATTGTGTGCCGGTGAAAGGGGTTTAGACACGCATCTCCAGCTTTAGCATCGATTAGCCAGTTCAGCCTATAGTGCTAGGTAAATATATGGGATTTCAAATAGTAGCTCTCTAATATAGAATACCAGAACATCGGAGTAGCTTATGTACCTCGGGCATATTTACAGTTGATAGTAGTGATGTGTAAAGTGTTCTAGGGCATTGAACCATTAAGTGGTTTGGTGTTCAGAGAAGGTGCCGGTCTCATTTACTTTCAAAAATATATATGCTGTTCTTCCCTGGTTGGACAATAGATCATTTAAAACAAATGTACTCCAGTATACTCATAGGGCTCATCCGATCCCAAACCCAGCAGTGTTACATTGACGCATTGTGACTGATTCTGACATATCTTTCATCCAATTAAACCAGTTCAGGGGGTAGTGTAGGAGGGGTAGAACGTACTACATTGTTTTGTTTTCTGTTGATCGAGTTTTTAATGGGATTCATGATCCTTATATTTACTCATTTTACTCGTTTACAAATAGTCAGTTTGAACTTTCCAGTTTTAACTATCATTAAACACAAGGCCAAGTATTTAAATTTTCCAACGACGGCAATTTCTATATACCATAGATTTTACGGGAAGGGCAAAATACCTGGTTATAACTTTATGTTTGGTTTGACTACCAGATATTTAGGTTCATACAGAACCGCCCTGGACGATGCTCAGATATTTGTCATGTGTCGCTGATATATTCAAGTATACATGGCTACACTGAGAATAGTTAACATTTGCGCCTCTTTTCTTCCTCACTATCAAGAAACTGACTCTATATGGTCAATTATTTTACCCTAACTGGAAAGTGCCTACCCCCCCCCCCCCCTCACCTCCGATAGGTAGGGTTAAATTTCCTAACGACGGCAATTTTAAATATTGGTCGCCTGATGTGGAGAACGTGTATATAAAAAGATAACAAATAGCCTTCTTGCCTTTCTACGTATCCCATATTCTAATATATCTCGACTGTAGTTTCGGAACTTTATGTTCTTTTCCAAGATTTCTTTTAATATTATTGGATAGATGTACCTCAATATTGGGCAGTTGTTGTTTGCAGGCGACAGGTGTCCAAACAACACGTGCAAGATGAGAATGCTGGTTATCTGCCCAAATGATATATAATGTAATTGAAGCAAAGATAGTTACACTATTTACATTTATTCTTCATTCCTGTCTCACAGTGTATAATAAGTCAGTTATTAGATTGTACGGTGTTGTAGGGACTCGTCCTGGGACCAAGGAATGGACTAACGAGCTCGTTCCTGCCCTCGCGCCCAGGACTATGATTACAAGAAATTATTGTGGTTACTGTAGATGTGATAGATGGGAAATAATTTTTAAAATTCAACTTAGTTTAACAGCTATCTTTTTAAATGGATATTTCCCACGAAACATTAAAATTATTATCACTTCAAAAATATTTCTGATAGAAGTCCTGTAAAAATCCCTGTCTAGGTTTTTCAAATGTTCGTGTAGAGGATTTTAAATCTGATTCAATTGTAAAGTAAATGACGAAAATCGAAAATATTAAAGAACCATAACTTCAAGGTTTAACTCTTCCCAAACTAGGACACGTAGCTAATTGATACACGGATCTTGCCAAAACAATGTATAGAACAGGCATGATAAATTCAACGTGTCTATGTTGCATACTTTCCGAGAAATACATGATTTTCCACGTGAATCTAGTGCAAAAAGGGAATACGAGAAATGGAATATTCAATGTTCGCACCTCTGTGAAGACTGTATATGACAATTTTCAGATTCAAAATCACACCACCTAGAATCCAGATTTAAAATTTGTCTCGTCAGCTGAACAAAGGTCCAATTTTTTTTTTTTTTTTTTTTCATAAATCGTTTATTTCCACATGTTCAACATAGTTACAATGTGACTACAATCAGTCGAGCAAAACTGCCCCATTTACCATAGAAAAACACTTCTTTTTCTCTTTCTAATGAAATATACCCAGCTCTATTCGGCAAATCCGCTGTCAAACTACACTTGTTCAAATAATATTTCGTAGCCAATATCATATGGTTTATAACTATAGGTTTTTCGAGAGCACCAAAAATTATTTCTAACTTGTTAGACCTGTAAGATATACCACAACCTCCTTCTATCCAAATACTTATAGTTCTTGCCACAATTGTTCAGCATATGGACACTCAACAAACATGTGCAATATGTCTTCTGGTTTGTCAATTTTACGTTATACTGAATGGAGTAATAAAGAAAATATGACAGTGACATGGTTCAGCATTTGCTATTCAAACATAAATTTATATAAATCGGTTGAACTAACAACACAATTCAGACGATAAACACTACTTCATAAATCCACTGATATTCCGCAGATAAACTGATCTTTTAATGCTCCATTTAGAGCACCCTCTAAATGAACTGTTTAATCTAGGTTAATTTATGACAAGGAAAATGATCCTCGAAGAATATCCTGTTACGTGATTCAGTAATCGAATGCTCCAACCGAGATCGATAACAATTTAACCTTATAATGTATAGAACAGGCGTGCTAAATTCCACGTGTATAGGTTGCATACTTTCGGAGAAATAAATAATTTTCCACGTAATGCAAGAAGAGAATACGAGAAATGGAATATTCAGTGTTCGCACCTCTGTGGAGACTGTATGGTATGACAATTTTCAGATTCAAAATCTTTTTTTCGACTTTGTATATACTTATTTTATCAAATTCAGCAAAGCAGTTCAATTTGGCAACTCCTCTGTCAAACTACACTTGTATGAATAATATTTCGTAGCCAATATCATATGGGTTATGACTATATAGGTTTTCCGAGAGCACCAAAATTTATTTCTAACTTGGTAGACCTGTAAGATATACCACAACCTCCTTCCATTCAAATACTTATAGTTCTTGCCACAATTGTTCAGCATATGGCCACTCAACAAACATGTGCAACATGTCTTCTGGTTTGTCAATTTTACGTCATAATAAATGGAGTAATAAAGAAAAAATGACAATGACATGGTTCAGCATTTGCTATTCAAACATAAATGGGTTGAACTAACAACACTTCTTCATAAATCCACTGATATTCCGCAGTTAAGTATTATAAGTTGGACCCCAGTTCACAGTTCACAGTTCACTATTCAAGTTGCAAATCGGGGGAGCAGTCAATCATACTCGAATAATATTTTGGGTTAATAGTGCCATTACGGCACTTAGTAGACAATTCATCTTTTGTACATAGATTATACACGTAGGGGGTTACAATATGGTGCCACTGGTTTTCCGATCCGACACCACGGGGCGGTGTTCTGAATAAGGAAATGAATAAGGAAATGGCCTATACGGTCATTAAATCCAAGAGTTGAGCCCCCATGTTTGGTACATATACTTTACTCATAGAGTGCTACAAAATGGTGCCACTAATTTCCCGATTCGACACCAGGGGGGCGCTGCTCTGAATAGGGAAATGAAAAAGGAATTGGCCTATACGGCCATTAAATCGAAGAGTTGAGCCCCCATATTTGGTACATATACTATCCTCATAGAGTGCTACAAAATGTTTCCACTAGTTTCCCGATTCGACACCAGGGGGCGCAGCTCTGAATAAGGAAACGAATAAAGAAATGGCCTATACGGCCATTAAATCGAAGAGTTGAGCCCCCATATTTGGTACATGGACTATACTCATAAAGTGCTACAATATGGTACCACTAGTTTTCCGATCCGACACCAGGAGGCGCTGTTCTGAATAAGGAAATGAATAAAAAAATGGCCTATACTGCCTTTAAATCAAAGAGTTGAGCCCCCGTGTTTGGTACATAGATTATACTCATAATGTGATATAACATGGTGCTACTGGTTTTTCGATCCGACACCAGAGGGCGCTGTTCTATACGGTCATTAAATCGGAGAGTTGAGCCCCCATATTTTGTACATGGACTATACTCTTAGAGTGCTACAATATGGTACCACTAGTTTTTTTATCCGATACCAGGGGGCGCTGTTCTGAATAAGGAAATGGTCTATACGGTCATTAAATCAAAGAGTTGAGCCCCCATATTTGGTACATGGACTACACTTACAAAGCTCTAAAATATGGTGCCACTAGTTTTCCGATCCGACACCAGGTGGCTTAAGTTTCATGTTTAATCTGCAGAAAAGTATCGCCCGTAGGGCTCTACACGCAAGTAATTAAATATATTGAAACGTAGAACGCTATTACATTTTAAGTAAACATATTGATTATTTGAGTATAAAAGTTGCCAGGACGACTCGACTTCAGCTGGGGGATGTATGAGAGATTAAAATTAAATTAAAGCTGAGTTATACTGCGATAACAATCGACGCCTGTTCATGAAGGACCTTGAAGTTTACATAACGCAGTTACGACTATCCTACGGGGATGTCTGTGAGACACTAAAACTTTATTAGTTGCTATAACAATTGATGTTCAGTTAATGAAACAGAAAATCCTACCATCTGCTGCACTGGTAGATTACAAAAGAGGGCAGAGGCTGTGAGATATCCGATTCTGTTCTCGTGCATGGCCATTCCCCCAATGTAAACCCGTATGCTATCGGGGTGTTTACATTATCCAGGTACTCAGTGTTCTCTCGTGCAATGCACACGCTTGGTTTTCCCGTACTTGGATAATTTACCAAAAATATTTTGAAGATCCACACCTTGAGAGTTTTCATGTTTAATCAATGTTCCACAATATTTTCAATTCGTACAATGTACAAACATTCTGAAAACATTAATATATTGAATGAATTTTTGTGCATGGTCGCCTATGGCGGATGTCTCTTCGTTCGATATATTCTTGAATTCATTGGACACAAACGACATTTTTACCTCCATTTTAGAGAGGTGGTTGTGTCTAACCTGATTATCTGAGGGATGATTTTACTTGGGAGCAACAAGCTGGCATAACACATGCATGTGTTCATAGAGCAGAAGTCACAATATCACAAAATGAGATTGACCCATCATCTACTGCTTATTCCTCACCATCACCTCAATTAAATGCATGTTTCTCCAAGGATGAGGCGGTTGGATACAGGAAAATGAATATATGTCAAACGAAGTCCGCTTAATGGGGATTTATATCGCATAAAACTTCACGAAACCGGACATTGCGCACCAACAGAGGATCCCGGACATTATTTATTATATTGTCCGCGTTACGAAAATATAAGAAAGGAATTACTTGATACTATACCGCCAAATACGAATGTCTATCAATTGTTGTGGGGCAGTCCATCTCTCTCGCTAACTAACAATACCCAAGTATTTAATGCTGTCCAAAAATTTATCAAAGATAGTCAGCGATTCAGCTAGATTTTTGTTTCAATGAAGTGGATCAGGGTGCCTCTTATTATTCTTAAAACCAAGACGCCAATCCTTGCACGTGTAGCCTTCACATTTGTCTATCATTGCCTGTAAGAATGTATATGTTCAAATAGTGATCTGTGACTTTCTTTAACAAATTTGTTAGATCTGCACTTGGAGATATGCACAAGTTAACGAGACTGTAACGTCGTATAAGTTTATATATTGTTATTTGACTTTCTTAACAAAATTTGTTTTACCTATATTTGGAGAGGGGAAACTAAGTTGGAAGAACTTGTCCCCAATCCCTTTGTTTTGAAGACAATAAAATAAGTTTAAAACAATCAAGGATGAGGCGTTGTCATTGATTTGCACGGGTCATGTTTTATTCTCATAGCGAGTTTGTAAGTACTTTTATGGCCAAATTCGATGCGTGGAGCAATATCTCGAAACGATTCGAAAAGGATTTAATGTGAACCTTTTAAGTTAAGGTGTAAACAGGAACGGCACTCACAAAGTGCTACAATATGGATGTTCCAAATATGGGGGCTCAACTCTTTCATTTAATGGCCGTATACGCCATTTTCTTATTCATTTCCTTATTCAGAACAGCGCCCCTGGTGTCGAATCGGGAAACTAGTGGCACCATTTTGTAGCACTCTAGGAGTATATTATATGTATCAAATATGGAGGCTTAACTCTGCGATTTAATGGCCGTATAGGCCATTTCCTTATTCAGAGCAGCGCCCCCTGGTGTCGAATCGGGAAACTAGTGGCACCATTTTGTAGCACTCTATGAGTATAGTATACGTTTCAAATATGGGGGCTTAACTCTGCGATTTAATGGCCGTATAGGCCATTTCCTTATTCAGAACAGCGCCCCCTGGTGTCGGATCGGAAAACTAGTAGTACCATTTTGTAGCACTTTGTGAGTATATTGGGTGTGCCAAATATGTGGCTCAACTCTCTGATTTAATAGCCGTATAGGTCATTTCCTTATTCATTTCCTGATTCAGAACAGCCCACCCTGGTGTCGGATCGGAAAACTATTTTCACGATATTGTAGCACTTTGAGAGTATAGTGCATGTACCAAATATGGGGGCTCAACGCTTCGATTTAATGGCCGTATAGGCCATTTCCTTATTCTGAACAGCGCCCCCTGGTGTCGTATCGGAAACTAGTGGCACCATGTTGTAGCACTTTATGAGTATAGTCCATATACCAAATATGGGGGCTCAACTCTTCGATTTAATGGTAGTATAGGCCATTTCCTTATTCATTTCCTTATTCAGAGCAGCGCCCCCTGGTGTCGAATCGAGAAATTAATGGCACCATTTTGTAGCACTCTATGAGTGGAGTATATGTACCAAATATGGGGCCTCAGCTCTTCGATTTAATGGCGGTATAGGCCATTTCCTTATTCATTTCCTTATTCAGAACAGCACCCCCTGGTGTCGGATCGGCAAACTAGTGGCGCCATATTGTAGCCCTTTATGGGTATAGTCCATATACCAAATATGGGGGCTCAACTCTTCGATTTAATGGTAGTATAGGCCATTACCTTATTCAGAGCAGCGCCCCCTGGTGTCGAATCGAGAAATTAATGGCACCATTTTGTAGCACTCTATGAGTGGAGTATATGTACCAAATATGGGGCCTCAGCTCTTCGATTTAATGGCGGTATAGGCCATTTCCTTATTCATTTCCTTATTCAGAACAGCACCCCCTGGTGTCGGATCGGCAAACTAGTGGCGCCATATTGTAGCCCTTTATGGGTATAGTCCATATACCAAATATGGGGGCTCAACTCTTCGATTTAATGGTAGTATAGGCCATTACCTTATTCAGAGCAGCGCCCCCTGGTGTCGAATCGAGAAATTAATGGCACCATTTTGTAGCACTCTATGAGTGGAGTATATGTACCAAATATGGGGCCTCAGCTCTTCGATTTAATGGCCGTATAGGCCATTTCCTTATTCAGAACAGCACCCCCTGGTGTCGGGTCGGAAAACTAGTGGCACCATATTTTAACCCTCTACGTGTATAGTCTATGTACCAAAGATGAATTGTCGAATAAGTGCCGTAATGGCACTATTAACCCATAATATATTATCGGCGAATTATTGACTGCTCCCCCGCTTTGCAACTTGAATAGTGAACTGTGAACTGGGAACTGGGCGCCAACTTATAATACGTTCTTTTAACCCTATCTGGCTTGGGCCTTTTGGGACCTGTACAGGCCTGGGGGCCGAAATGGCTCCCCTAATTAATTGTCTTACCCTTGAGCAAGAGGGTTGAAACTTACCACACAATACCCTTTGGTTAAGCTCTACCAGAAATGTAAAAAACAACAAGATGGCCCCGTTGATGACGTTATGGTGACGTCAACTTCAAAACGACATTTTGGGGTCGATTTTTCGGTCAAATTTTTCGAATTTTCTATTTATAGAATTTCTCCGAAAAAAGTGCATGATAACTTAGTAAATATTAATGTGGTATGAAATAAAATAGTTTTAGTCCCCTTTTCATCGCGGAAAAGCAGAAATTTTGAAGAAAAATGACGAAACATAACTTTTCTGGTACCTCATGTGGCCGTCATCTCTCCTCGGCGGTTCTGCAAATAGGCTCAAAATGACCCCAATATGATAATCTCATTTTTTTTGTCGTTCCGGAGATAGCGCAGAAAAATTAGTAGAGGGGCCAAAATGCCCCCCCCGGTCTGGTAGGGCTAATGTTCCATTCAGAACACCTACTAAATGAACTGTTTAATCTAGGTTATGACAAGGAAAATGATCCTCGAGGGATATCCGGTTTCGTGATTTAGTAATCGAACGCTCCAACCGGGATCGATAAAATTTAGCCTTATAATACACATATCTCCATTACCTCATATCAGTGGGTACCTACAAGCATGCGTCAATCCCACATTCAATATTCAGTAGTAGTCCATACACGAACTTCCGCGTCAGTAAAAAGAAGACCTAGTTCGTATAACAGTTGGCACAAATTCCATATGTGTATAGGAAATAAAAATATGAAAAACTTAGTTTCTTACAAGGGGAAAGTGGTCAACAGTTTTCAACGATGGCAGCTAGACTTGACCATGTTCTGTACATCCTAATGATGACCATTATCCAAATGAATTTTCAACTCGATTTTTTTTTCAGAGTAGGTATCCCAATCACGCTTTGATTATTCATGTTCATTTAAACACCATGGAGATGTAAAACACATCTTATTCACACGGTCAAACCCCGAGTTAAACGGAAATAAACACAAGTTGCGAAACGTAGCGCCAAAGATCTTGAACGGTACGATCGTATTTTGAGAAAAGGATATGTGATATTTACATTGGTAAGACTCCTTTGTCTGCGACGGTAATAAAGCTATTTTTTTATTCAAAACATTCAAAACTTTGATGTAGTGATGTATCTGCCTGAAAAAAATTACGATGGTCAGCTGAACAAAAAGGAATTCATGATTCCTAAAAATGTCCTCCCTGGCCAATTTAGGTATTCCTGAGGCATTATACGGAAGATTTTGTCACAAAACTATGACATCTCAAACCAAAATCAAACTCGATACTTTCAAATGATGAAACTTGCTAATATCTTGTGCGATAATTGTTTGTCCTTCCGGGCATATCTTTTGGTTATACCGAGGCATGGTAGGTTAATATTGGAAGATAACGCTTCATAAATGGATTTTTCATGAACATCCGTTGTGTGTTCAGTATTAGATTTATATATTATCTATATTATTACCAGAATGTCCAGGGCTTTCTCTAAAGTCGACTCTACAATAGAAGAGGTGATTAGAATATGACATGGTTAACTACCCATGTCTGGATAGCAATATTCCGAAAGGACATGCACACGGCGTATAAATATCGCGTCTGGTAGTATTTGCTAGATAATGTGAGGACTGTGACGATCCCAATGGCAACGTCACAGAATATTATTAGAGGAACTTGTCACACAAGGTTATACCACCAAACACCTTCATTCAAAGGATGTGTGATATTTACATGCGAAAAACTCCTTTGTGTGTGACGGTAATAAAGCTGATATTTTTTTCAATCCACAACCTGCATATTTTTCTTGAAGAATACATACTAAAATATCAGCCTGGGACAACTTACGAAGGTCAGTTTGACTTTATGGTACACCAAAATGTTTTCCTTTACCTATTATTGAGGCATTTGTAAGGAAGATTTTCTCTTGTGACCAAAATTAGACACCTTTAACAAGAATTATATTAAAGGATACTCCGTGATTTTAGCCTATTTGCACACCTCTCCGGCCATAGTATCTTGGGTATTTCGTCGTTTTTTCTCAACAGTTTTTGCCTTCTTGCGAAAAATTAATCACATAATTATTTCTTAATTTGTTATGTAGTTTTCCGGAGAAAATTGCATCAATAAAAAGTCGAAATATCTAGCTGAAATATATGACATATATGACATCCCAAACCCCACTGTGTACGGTCTGCCCAGATAAGGTTTTTTGAAGCACCTGATTGGTAAATTCAAATTTTAATATCGGGTATCTTCATTGGTTCATGGGAGAATATTGGCAGATTAGATAGCCAATCACAGAATCCTCTTGTTTCTGCGAAGCTCCATTCGAACTGAACAATAACATAAGAGCGTTATACTCCTCTGTGGCAGATCGTGTATTCCCGTCCTCTGGGGAATAACTCGGAGCTGCTAATCTTACCTCACACAACGATTTTTCTGTCAATAACCTTAATGGGAAGCGAATATGATTTAATTGCAATCAATATATAACCCTGTAACATTTCTGTAGTTTCAGCAGTTCCTTATATATGCTTTCATTAGTCATTCGCTGGAAACTATTATGTATATTTTCGGTTCTGGCATCTTTTGAGACACATTGCACTCATGTCATCACTTTATGCTTTGATGTTAAATGAGATTCGATTTCGCTGGAACTATAATCATTTCAGATTCTACCTCAACAATATCACTATATGTAGAATGAAATTTACTTACCTGAGTTTAATCCAGAATCCATTAATTATAAGTCGATTTATTTTTCAGGTGCAAAATTTCAGTCCGTGCTAACACCTGACATTTCAGGGATTTCCACAGTCCCACGTCAAGGTTTACACCTGTTTCATTTATAAACAAAATTCCATAGTCGTCTGAAGGGACTTGAATTTACCGTTCCACGATTGCTGTTCGCTCCTTCGGTAAAGTTTTACTTTTTTGCGCTCTTCTCATTTCTGAATCCAGATCTAGTATCACAACTTTCATCGTAGGTCATCAATTATTTGAATATCAGGATACCCTCGGGGCTACATATCCTTTCTTTCTGGTATAATATATCCCCATCTATATCCATCACATCCTATCGACAGACTAATGTTGTTGCTTTTAACACAAGAACTGGACGACAGCATATCATCACATCACCGCGCAGGTACGAAAATCGATTTAAATCGAACGAGCATGTGTCGGGGAGATGCGAGTGCTAACACCTGGGACACTTGTGGACACTGGGAATGTCGATACTTAATTCTCAAATAGTTGACCATTCTGTTGATCCGAGATCAGTATACCGTCTAAATGAGACGTTTGTCCACAGTAGAGGCACTGTATGGATACCATTCTCTCTATTCTCTATGTACTTACATTCAGTTCTGTCCAGTTTCCTCATTTGCCTCTATTTATGTTATACTGCAAATCAAATATTCATTCTCTCCAGTCAACCAAGATACCTGTTTGTCTCGTTCGTCATATTTGAACAGCGACGAGAGTCCTTAAAATACATAGTGGCCAACTATATGCGTAATCGATTGGTTCTGACCATGAATGGGGTTTCTTTGTTCTCGGGTGTAAAAAGGAATTTGTATTCTACAATTTCTCATTGAACCAGAAAATATAATACCAATACTCATTAAAGGTACATCTAGTGAACCTAATCACTTCCTAATGTACACGCGTCAGCTCCGACATACACTAGCTTTCCTAATATGGGTGAAAATGTCGGCATTCCTATTCCAGCTTAAAACCAGCAACATGGAATACCGTGAACAGGTAAACAAACAGATTTATTTTATATTACGGTTTTAAGGTTCAGCAATATTTCCGCTATATAGCGAAGATCAAACAAAATTCTAAGTATTCCAACAAAAACAAGTCAGCAGCCTAGCAATCCAGAAATAATCAACACAACACATAAAAAGCATGGACAAAGTAATTGCCTGTACACTACCGTTCTTCAAGGAACCAGATCCTGAATCCAAATATGCAATGATTACACTCTCCTATTTAGTTGACCCTTAATATGACTAAATTTTCCATACTCCCTTATGCCACCTCACAGTCAGAATCATGGAATATCGACGTAAACAATTGGATTTGGTTAATATATTTATTTGTCAGTTTTGATAGTGATATTGATAAACCAAATTTGAATAGGCTGATAGAATGGCTAAGGCAGCCCTGGGTGATGAGGTTGATCCTGTTGAAATCTCATATAGCGATTTCAGACCCTCTATCTGTACTTATGCGAGACGACTGTTTTAGTCTTTATGGGATGCTGTGAATAATAACAAACTTCATGGGTTCAGAAAACTGTAGGCTTTACTCATCTGAACAGCCAGAAACGTTTCGATCAGAACATGACCAGGCGATGTAGAATCGGCCATACACGATTGACTCACGAACATATACTAAAAAAGAGCCAGTCCCACGGTGTATTCCATGCGACGAAGATCTCACAGTGAAACATATTCTTATCGACTGCATAGATTTTAAGATTGTAAGAGATTCTTTTTATCAAGCGACTACTTTGGAGATCTTTTTAGTCGGGTGAGAGAGGACTGTGTCTTGGGTTCTTTGAGAGAAATCGGTTTGTTGCATGAATTTTAATGTGTGTTTTAATGTGTTGGATTTCTAAGTTATTGGCTTGAGTACTTAGAATTTTGTTTGATCGTCGCTACATAGCTGAAATATTGCTGAACGCGACATTAAACCTTAATTCTCTCTCTCACTTTTGAATATAGATATTTACACTGCGAACTCAGCAAATTTACTATAGCAATGCATTAATGGCTATCGCACAACAGTTTTAGGTGAAAATGCAGACGAATCAAGCTTGCCTTTAGAAAGATAAGCAGCGATCAGCTTTTTTCTGTGAATAATAGGATGATCCTTATGTCAAATCTGAATCACTGACATTTAAGCTTTTATCCAATCTAGCATGGCGTGAAGAATAATGGGTTCTCACACGAGTTAAAAAAAACTCCACACGAGTTTACAAACGAGTGTGGGAAAAATCATTTAGAAGTAGCAAGCAACTTTTTCTCATATAAAATATACTTGAGAGCTATTCCAATTGATGGCAATCGCGCAATACTATACGTGTAAGATGCAGTGAGATACAACCGATACTGAATGTAAGAGATCGATGTTTACTGGAATTATTATTTCAATTATCCATTGTATTCAAACATAATAATCAAGTGTATGATAATAAAATAACTAATGTGCTTCGAATTCTGTAAAAAGTTATATTTTAATAACGCCTTCTGACGATTGGCGGCTATAAATAGTTTTGCGGGAACGAGTGCATTTATTTCAATGAACGTTCATTTCAACGAATTTGTGTCAACAAGCAAGATTTTCTCTGTCGTTTAGCCGTACATGACATGAGCTTCAGACAGTCAAATCTCTCCATTTTAACAAAAACTGAATAGCAAACCTTAAATGTAAACCGAATTTAATAAATGCTTACTTTTCAAGAACTAAACAAGATCAACGCCTCAGTACTCACCGGTATGTTGTTTTACAAACAGACGACAAACATAGTCCTTGTTGTCAACCACAACCATGGCTATCTACGATGGGAAATCATTTTATATGAGAAATGATGGTTTATGTGACACATATTTTAATTCCAGCCACTAATTCCCCAAAAAATTCCAATGCAGCAGGAAATAAGTGTGTGAAATTGAGAGTCATGGATAGATGAAAAAAAATAATATTAAAGTTAGGCATCAAAAATGTTTACATTGAATAAGAAATATCTCTCAAATCAGACCTCTATGCGATCTATATAATCCGCGAATCGGCTGGTGGTCACTGGCAGCGAGGCCGGGTATCTGTACAGTGCCTGTGCATATATGTAATATAATTGGAATGTAACATAATGCATTCCCGATGAACATGATGAATTGCATCCACTTTCTTGAGTCATACGGGATGATGGGATGCTGGGAGATTCGCTGATGTGGTGCTTGGGGACTCGCTGATGTGGTGCTGGAGGACTCGCTGATGTGGTGCTGGGGGACTCGCTGATGGGATGCTGGGAGACTCGCTGATGTGGTGCCGGGGGACTCGCTGATGTGGTGCTGGGGGACTCGCTGATGTGGATCATACGAGCCATGAGCTGCTGGGGAGGCTTTCCTATGGTTGCTTTTCAGTAGCCATGAAAGCATCGCTAATCGTTCCAACCTCTAATCTCGACAATCTACCATCTGTATGTGGTAGGATTCCTCTGGTGAACTGTTAATTCATGAGGGCCGCTCTCTCTACCTGCCATTTGACAGATATATGTGGTTTTATTGCCTCGGTGGAAAATTTTCCGCGCGAAGTCGGAAATTACAGGTTAGTTTTTCTGGGTATTCTTGCTTTTAACATGTTTACCCCATATGAGGCGCTCAATTTATCAGATGCCCTCGATGCTCATCCATTAACATCAGATGAGTTACTTACTTGAGCTGATCTGTCATCACCACTCCCGAGCTAGTGTATCGAATTCCGCTTGAGTCGATTCTAGGGGCAGTATGGTTACTTCATATCTTCATACCTCATGCTGGGAGCATGGTGTCAGGACAAGGAAGCATTCGGTCGATGGTCGCATAACAACAATTACCCAGAACTTGAAAAGTTCACCTGATCAGCTCTTTCAAATAACATAACCGCAGTGGCGATGATCAATCGTCTCAGAGATAGACCATAGAAATGACACTACTCGTTCACACTATATTAGTAGAGTCTCACGAAATGAACATATCCATTCATGAATGGTCGGGTGGATCGCCTATAGAGGATGAAATTATCTCCCTACGAATAACAGTCAGAATGCATTCTATGTGAGATCCATTTCAAGACGACTTCTAAAAATGCCACAAGCTCCCGTTCTTCCTTCCACCTAACATGCAAAGCAGATTCCATAGTTCTCTAGCAGGCGTGGGTTTCCATCATCATATGGTCACCGTAACATTGGCATCAACGCCAACAGAAGCTTGCCGTGGAAAATCCACTTATGTTACAAAGGAGAAACAATCTGTTTGTAGGCTGCAATAACTATCGCATTACCACTCAAAAATTCCAGGTGGAAACTCCTTTCCTGGGGAGCTAGTATATGGCCTTCTTTTTGCCACGTTCAATGATGACTGCAAAGAAGCAACAAAACGTAGGAAGAAAGCTGAATGATATTTCCGCCGACATCCTAATTCTGAAAATTTGAAAGACCTTAGAGTTACAACAGATAAAGTTCGTAGAACCATATAACAAAATAAACGCGATTCTTGGAAAAATTATTTCTCTAATATCAATACACATACTCCTATAATAAAAGTTTGGAATATGATCCAAAGACTGAAAGGTAAAAGATCAAGTCCAGTGTTCATCATCGCAACGTTAAAAATAAGGTGATAACTGACAGAGTAGAAATTGCAAATAAATTAGGTGAAGCAATTGCCAAAAACTCTTCGCCAGATAATGATATACCTAAATTTCAAAGTTTCCAAAAAAGAGAAGAGTAAAATGAAATTAAATTCCCCTCCGGTAACCCTGAAGGTTACGCTATAACGCTATGTTTACAATTGAATTGTATGCTTCTCTCACGAAAGCTAACGATTCTGCTGCAGGCCCTGATGCATTCTCATGGCATCAGATTGTATATCCCCTATTGTCATATATCTTGTTTACCGACGGTTTGGAGGTTACAAACTCTGACGTTGGGAGAATGGCCCTGATGATACTCATTATCAATTTTTGAAACCTCTACCCGAATATTCTCTAGAAATCCTATTACGCATATTCAACAGACTTTGGATGACAGAGCCGGTCCCAAGGTGTATTCCATGCCACGAAGATCTCACGGTAAGATATATTCTTATCGACTTTATGGATTCTAAGACTGTAAGAGATACTTTTTATCGAGCAGCTATACGTTGAAAGATCTTTTTCTGTCGATTTAAAGAAGATTGTATTTTAGATTATTTGAGAGCGATGGGTTCGTTGTATGAAGTTTAATGTATTGTACCTGTTTTTAATGCATTAGTTTACTTGAATACTTAGAATTTTGTTTGATCGTCGCTATATTGCTGAAATATTGCTGAATGCGACGTTAAACCTTAATTCTCTCTCTCTCTCTCTTTGCCACTTGGAGAGGTTCCGTTGATGGACGTTTCGTCCCCGAGTCTTGCCCTCTGTATGAATCCTTGTGATTGTTGTTTTGTGACTGGTGGAGATTAAAGCGCTTGGTCGGATATGTGTTCCGAATAAGAACTTGCATTCCGTTAATACTTCATTCATCATTTTCCATCCGATGACTTCATAGGGCTATTCCATCATTGCTCTCACATATTTTGGTATCTAATATCGGTCAAACCGGTGCTAGAGGCATGCCATTCAAACCGGTGCTATAGAGGCATGCCATTCAAACCGGTGCTATAGAGGCATGCCATTCAAACCGGTGCTATAGAGGCATGCCATTCAAACCGGTGCTATAGAGGCATGCCATTCAAGCCGGTGCTATAGAGGCATGCCATTCAAACCGGTGCTAGAGGCATGCCATTCAAACCGGTGCTATAGAGGCATGCCATTCAAACCGGTGCTATAGAGGCATGCCATTCAAACCGGTGCTATAGAGGCATGCCATTCAAACCGGTGCTATAGAGGCATGCCATTCAAACCGGTGCTAGAGGCATGCCATTCAAACCGGTGCTATAGAGGCATGCCATTCAAACCGGTGCTAGAGGCATGCCATTCAAGATGTTCACATGAACAGTAAAAAAAGCGTGACTGGGATACATTAAAGCGTGACTGGGATACATTAAAGCGTGACTGGGATACATTAAAGCGTGACTGGGATACATTAAAGCGTGACTGGGATACATTAAAGCGTGACTGGGATACATTAAAGCGTGACTGGGATACATTTTTTTACAGGGATCAGTTTTGGTTCTTGTGACGTTTTCACAATTATGCCGTCAGTACATTTGCATGTGCGGTCATATCACTTCTTGTCAGTACGTCGGCATCATTTTCCATCGACCTTGTTATGTTGCGTTTAATTCTGACTCCAATTTTTTGTGATGTTAGATTTGATTTGTTTGTCGTTAAACACCAATGTTCTAATTTACTAATTGTACTGTCAACTTACCTCCAGTTTAATATTGTTATTTCGATTGGACAATGGAATGATGCTCATCGACGACTCAACTGGCACCATACGTGACTCGCAATACCCATGGCAATACACGTAAAACATGTTTAATCTTGACTCTCTGAAGTTAAATGTCAACAGGCAGAGCATAATACATCACTGTGTGATTAATATAACCGACTACAGAACAATGTACGACAAGTGACTTACTCCAGTAACAGGCATATTCCAAGTCATTTGGAAATACAACAAAAAACAAATCTTAATACCAGTATAAAAACCCTCAGAATTGAGATGATTATGACCTGAGACCAAAACTCTTCATTAATAGATGGTGGAATATTAATGTCGCCTGTTCGGTAATGTTGAGAGCTCGATCACGGATAGAATTATATCAGCTTGGGAGTAAACTCAAAAGCCTAATTCGAGATCCGCGATGAAAAGGTTACCATGCAAGTTCATACCTGTTTAGTATACTATTATAGCGAAGTGAAAAGAAATCCGGCGGTCAATATGTGGCCAATTTAGATGAATGTATTCACTAACGTTTCTCACACGAGCTCCAGCATATTCAATAATCAACTGTCCAAACAAACCACAGGAAACACACTGTACCACATCAATAAATAACACAACAGGGTCTGAAAGTTTTAATGAGTAGTAACCAATAGCATCGTCTAGTGCTAAGTTCCTGGACATATTACTATTGCTAATTGCGCCACTCCAATTATCCCGGGTGAAAACACATTATATAAGAGGGTGGAGTAAGCCTTGAACGATTTAGATAAAATATTGCCCGTCACGCAAGGTTCGTGCGTGAACTGCAAAGTTTCCACAGTTGAAATTGTTTTTGATGGGCGTATAGTACGAACACACAAAAACCAATTTAGCGCTTATTAATTTGTTTAAGCATATCTGAGTTGGTCTACTTGAGGAGTATAGCAATAGCTTCGTTATCCTTCAGGCTACAACCCTGCAACTTTGAGTAAAACCTAGTCGGAAAATGTAAAGTACAACAGTCAAATATGACCGACCTGATAACGTCAACACTTTTTTTCTGGTAGTTTGGATTTCAATTTCAAATTTTTATTCAATTTACCAACGCCTCACAATACAGCAGAGAAAATTATCTAATTAAAAACTACGAAAACATCTGTCCAAATAAGTTCAAAATAGCCCAATATCATGAGCTATCGTGTCACATAAAAAGTTCATACCTCAATTATATTATATTGCTTTATAACGCTACCTTCATGCGTTCCAAACAGATTCGCAGATATTTTTACTCGACGCATTGGATCATTCTTGGTGATAACATCAGTAGTGGGTAACGAGCAACTAAAGCCTCATTTCCCCCGGATGTAAAAATGACGTCACAATTGAGGGTGTGGCGCCATCTCTACACTATGGATGCAAGGGAGACAACTCGGGCATTGGGGGGTTATTGGGGGGGTGTGCATTGACAAAAAAAAAAAAAAAAAAGTTCCGGCAAAAAAAAAAAAAAAAAAATGTATTCATGCGCGGTGATGCGGTTTGGCCGTGGTTTTGGCGGTGATTCGGTCTCGGGAAAAAGCTTCCGCGGAGAAAAGTAGTCCCTAGATAAAATGGTTCGATGGGGTCGAGTGAGGTATCAAAGTGAAGGTTAGGTGAAGGAGCATCTAATGGGCTGGGTGTGGGGTTGAAATATCGTCATTCTGCGCATGCGCGGCGGCCGAAGGGTATGAAAATAGCCTTTTTGGAGCTAGGGGAGCCCCTAGTTGACCGATGGGGTCGAGTGAGGTATCAAAGTGAAGCATTCATGAAGGGGCATCTGATGGGCTGGGCGCGGGGTTGAACTATCGGCATTCTGCGCATGCGCGGAGGCCAAAGGGTATGAAAATAGCCTTTTTTGGAGCTAGGGAAGCCCCTAATGGACCAATGGGGTCGAGTGAGGTATCGATGTGAAGCATTCGTGAAGGGGCATCTGATGGGCTGGGTGTGGGGTTGAAATATCGGCATTCTGCGCATGCGCGGTGGCCCAAGGGTATGGAAATAGCGGTTTTGGAGCTGGGGGAGTCCCTAATGGGCCAATGGAGTCGTAGGAGGTATCAAAGTGAAGCATTCGTGAAGGGGCATCTGATGGACTGGGCGTGGGGTTGAAATATCGGCATTCTGCGCATGCGCGGTGACCCAAGGGTATGGAAATAGACGTTTTGGAGCTAGGGGAGCCCCTAATGGTCCAATGGGGTCGAGTGAGGTATCAAAGTGAAGCATTCGTGAAGGGGCATCTGATGGACTGGGTGTGGGGTTGACATATCGGCCTTCTGTGCATGCGCGGTGGCCCAAGGGCATGAAAATAGCCTTTTTGGAGCTAGGGGAGCCCTAATGGTCCAATGGGATCGAGTGAGGTATCAAAGTGAAGCATTCAAGAAGGGGCATCTGATGGACTGGGTGTGGGGTTGAATTAGGGTCATTCTGCGCATGCGCGGTGGCCCAAGGGTATGAAAATAGACGTTTTGGCATCTATGGGAGCCCCTAATGGTCGAATGGGGTCGAGTGAGGTATCAACGTAAAGCCTAGGTGAAGGGGTATTTGATGGCTGGGTGGCTGCATGTAAAATTTTTCCTGAAAAAAAAATACGGAACACGGACTTTATCGAAAAACCTGGGAAAAATGCCTATATGGGGTATGAGGGGTATATAGGTCTCCGGGCTTAACGGGGCTTGTCTATCAACAGAGTTATCTTCCCCTAGTTCCAGGGTGGGTGTATGTAAAAATTTTCCTGAAAAAATACGGAATACGGACTTTATCCTAAATTACGGGAAAATGCCTATATAGGGTATGGGAGGTATAGGACCATCCTGGGAAACGTACTTCTATACATTTGCGGTAGGGTTGTGAGGTCTCGTTTTACTCGTCTCGTCATTTAGAACATGATAGGAAGTGTCCCCGTGCGAATCAGTGAAATTTTTGAATCGGTGAAATTTTTGAAAAAGTACGATATAGCCTCATATAGTCCCATACTGAGGGTATAGGACCGATGTTTGTCCCCTGGGAAACGTACTTCTATACATTTGCGGTAGGGTTGTGGGGTCTCGTTTTACTCGTCTCGTCATTTAGAACATGATAGGAAGTGTCCCGTGCGAATCGGTGAAATTTTTGAAAAAAGTCACCGAGCCCCATATAGACCCATACTGGGGTATAGGTTCAATGTTTATCCTACTGGGAAACCCACTTCTATACATTTGCGGTAGGGTTGTGGGGTCTCGTTTTACTCGTCTCGTCATTTAGAACACGATAGGAAGTGTTGCGGAGCGAATCGGTGAAATTTTTGAAAAAGTCACCGAGGCCTGGGTAGGCCCATAGGCCTATACTGCATGGCTATGGGTGTATAGGCCCATACGGGGTGGACATGTTGGAGTCTAGGTGAGTCCCTAATGGTCCAATGGGGTCGAGTGAGGTCTTATTTTGAAGCTCTCGTGGAGGAGCACTTGACTACACTAATGGTTCGTCCGTGTTCAATAGTCTGCGCATGCGCAGTCTGGCCGTAGTATAGAAAACAGGCATTTTGGGTGCTATGTAGGGGTGTGTTTGGGTTAGAGATGAGCTAATCACGGTTCGAATGGGTCGTGTGAGGTGTCAAAGTGAAGCTTGTGTGGGGTAGAGTCAGAATGGTGTGTTTTTGAATGCATGTCGCGTTAATCTGCGCATGCGCAGTTGGTTGTAGTAAGTAAAGTGGCCATTTTGGGGCAGCGAAGGAAGTTATTTGGGGTCGAGATGGGCTAATCACGGTTCGAATGCGTCCTGAAAGGTGTCATCTTGTAGTTCTCGGGGTGTACACTCCGATTTGAGGGATGTTCGCGTCATCTGTGACGTCATCGGTGACGTCATCGGTACGAGTAGTAGCGAAAGTGGCCATTTTCGGGCAGTACATGAAGGCATTTGGGGTCGAGATGGGCTATTCACGGTTCGAATGCGTCCTGGAAGGTGTCATCTTGTAGTTCTCGGCGTGTACATTCCGATTTGAGGGATGTCCGCGTCATCTGTGACGTCATCGGTGACGTCATCGGTACGAGTAGTAGCGAAAGTGGACATTTTCGGGCAGTACATGAAGGTATTTGGGATCGAGATGGCTATTCACGGTTCGAATGCGTCCTCGAAGGTGTCATCTTGTAGTTCTCGGGGTGTACATTCCGATTTGAGGGATGTTCGCGTCATCTGTGACGTCATCGGTGACGTCATCGGTACGAGTAGTAGCGAAAGTGGACATTTTCGGGCAGTACATGAAGGTATTTGGGGTCGAGATGGGCTATTCACGGTTCGAATGCGTCCTGGAAGGTGTCATCTTGTAGTTCTCGGGGTGTACATTCCGATTTGAGGGGTGTCCGCGTCATCTGTGACGTCATTGATGACGTCATCGGTACGAGTAGTAGCGAAAGTGGACATTTTGTGGGTGCGTGAGGGTGAGTTTGGTGTAGAGATGCACCATCCTTAGTCCGAATGCGTCGTGTGAGGTGTCATTTTGTAGCTCTCGGGGTGTACATTCCGAATTGAGGCATGTCCGAAGCATCTGTGACGTCATCGATGACGTCATCAGTAGGAGTATTAGCGAAAGTGAGCCTTTTGGGGCAGTGCAGGAAGGTATTTGGTGTAGAGATGGACCATCCGCGTTGCGAATGCGTCGTGTGGGGTATCATGTTGTAGCTCTCGGAGTATAGACCCTGATTTCAGGGATATTTATAGCATCTGTGACGTCATTGGTGACGTCATTAGTACAAGTTGTAGCGAAAGTGGGCATTTTTTGGCAGTGAAGGATGTTATTTG
>JAVTVY010022177.1:0-91800 GCA_036873755.1 Hanleya hanleyi
CACCTCCGGATGAAGTTGCCACTCGGTCTGAAGAACGGTGTCCGGACGTGATAAGCTGTCCGCTAAGACATTGAGCCGCCCCGGAACATGGCGGGCGTGAAGATGAATATGATGAATACGAGTCCACTCGTACAGATCCCAAACTAGACGAAACATTGGCAGCGAGCGGGTGGTTCCCAACTTGTTGATGTGCGCAATGACTGTGGAATTGTCCGTCGCTATGAGGAGAGACGAGTACATGAGACGATGACTCCAATGTTGCACCGCAAGAATGACTGCCTTCATCTCCAGAAGGTTGATGTGAAGACTGGCATCCAACGTTGACCATCTGCCGGATACCACGAATTCGTCCAGATGGGCACCCCAACCGGTCTCGGACGCATCGGTGTACAGATGATGACTCGGAGCCGGAAAACGAAATGGAACGCCCTGCATGACGTTGAGTCGGGATTGCCACCAGACCAGATATGGATGAAGCAACGTCAATACCGGCACCGCTGGATTGATGGAAGGTGTCTGTAGGTAAGGATACAGATGATACTGTAGTGGACGCACCTGTAGTCGGCCGTAATGAGTTAGGTCCTGAGTGGAAGTGAGCAAACCTACCAAACTTTGCCACTGTTGACGTGTCCGTGACGTTGATGACAAAAACTTTCGAATCAACAGCTGAATTTTGTCCCAACGATCCTCTGGAGGGTATACCCATTGATGAAAAGTATCGAACACTGCGCCGATGTAACGGCGAACTTGAGCCGGGACTAACTCTGACTTGAGAGGATGAGGGATGAATCCTAGCTGACGTAACACCAGAAGCGTGAACTGGACTTGCACGTTGAGACGGGACTCGTCCGCCGCCCAAAGGAGGATGTCGTCTATATAAACCTCTATCTGAATACCTCGCAGGTGTAGAAATGCCATGACAGGAGAGGTAATGCGGGTAAACAACCAGGGGGCTATGTTGACCCCGAATGGGAGGACCTGCCATTCGAAACGACGTTCGTTGACAACGAAGCGGAGATAACGGCGATGACGTGGATGAATTGGTATATGAAGATACGCGTCCTGCAGATCGACTGAGGCCAGCCAATCCCGATGATGTATGCGGGCCCGAATCGATGAAACAGTCGGCATCTTGAAATGAGGGGGAGTGGTGAGATGAAACTTGTTTAACACTTTTAGGTCGATCACCATCCGCATCTGGAGCGTGTCTTTCTTGGGAACCAGAAATACGTGGCTGTAAAACCCCAAACTGTCCTCTGTCCGAGGTAACTCCCTGACAGCTCCCTTGTCGATGAGCGTGTTGACCGAAGACAGAAGAGTCTGCATGTGACCCGCGGAAACTGGCAGGCGAGATGGGCGTGGCCAAACGATGAGTTTGGGAAGGGAACGAAAAGTGAACAGGAAACTGTCCTTCAAAACTTTTAAAATCCAGGCGTCGTCCGTGATGAGACGCCAGTTGTCTACGAAGTATTGAAGGCGGCCGCCCGCAACATGATGACTGAATGAACGGAAAGCAGGAGGATGAAAAACTTCGGCTTGGTCGGACACGGAAACTTGATAGTCATTTGTTGGAATGACTACCCCTCTTGGTTGATTTTCCACGAAAGGAACGGCGACCTCGGCCTCGTGGAGGTTTGTCGATACCCCGAAAATTCCCCCGAGAGCCCCCATCTTGCTGAGTGGTAGAGGACCTACGACCACGCTTTTGGCGACGATCCGAAGAACCACCCCGAGCAACAGCCGCAATCAAGCGCGCAGTACGTTCTTCACGAATGACGGGTACCACGGACTCAATAACATTGTTGAAAATGGCACTGGATGCTAATGGCTGATGAAGCAAATAATCCTTAACCATAAAGGAGACGTCCGGCTTGACAACCTTAAGTAAGGCGTTGCGTTGCGCTTGGAGAAGCGAAACGTACGAATAAGAAGTGGCCTCAATAACTTGACGGTTAGCCTGCACAAGTGTCTCAATGAAACCCCGCAAATAGGCCACGCGACCCGGAGACAAAGAAGTCGACCCATCGTCTCGGCGTAACTCAGGATCCAAAGCAATCCGCGAAGTAGCCAATAAAACCAATCGGCGACTGAAGAAGCACGTTGGATTACCAATAACATCTCTTGAATATTCTCCACGAAACTGGAATTGAACTCAAGCGGAGTCGACTTAGATGACTTAGAAATCTGCGATAAGTCTCGATCACGTTTGGGTGGTTTGTCAGGCAAAACGTTATCATGAAGGACATGGCGAGCTCGGAAACGAGGCTTCTTGAATTTATTATCATCCTGTAACTGATGATCAAACTTCTCTAAATGATCCGCCCACGCTGGGGACGGAGCGCATGAACGAGGAGTCACAGGCTTGGAAGACGAGAATGCAGCATCCGCAGCAGTCCGACCCTTATCACTAGATGGAACAACCTTCGAAGGGGCGGGCATATCCGGCACTAACGCTAAAAGCGCTTGCATCCTAAGCAAAAAATCCATCTTCGACGAATCCCTCGAACTTTCCCGAGAGGAAGAAGAATCATCCGACGAACTCGACGAGTCCGTAGATTGAGAACGAGAGGAAGATAAATCATGATCCACCGAATGATCAAGGAAAGGTGCCCGTTGATAATGAACATGGTAATCTTGATCATAAGGAGCCGGAACCCGAGGTAAACGGTGAGTAGGATCCGGAGAATGAACTGTCGAAGTACGAGAACGGCGTACCGGCGAACGGGAGGGCCGTAAATTAGTACCAAAATGAACCGGTGTACGAGAACTCAGGATCGGAGAACGAGATCGTCGAACCGGCGCAATAGAACCACGAACAGGTGAAAACAAATGATAAGATGGTGAACCCGAACGTCGTGTACGAGAACGTGAACGGTAACGTGAATGTCGTGTAGCAGTATGTGAACGACAATGTGAAGAATCAACAATCGCGGAACCAGGAGTTCGTAAGTTCGCAACCTGAACACTAAACGGTAGATCCGAACGAGCTTCCATAGATTTCTCAGAATTAGGAAAACTAAATTTAGTCTTAACCCGTAAAGGAGAAACTGACACACGACGACGTTTATTTGACTTCTTCCTTCTAGAAGATACATGTGGAGAACCAATAGGTAAGGGTGAAATAACCTGGGGCAAAGAATTCTTTTGTCTGTCGGGGACAATGGAATGGCCAGGCAAGACCGACCTGGTCTTTGTTGAGCGTAACAAAGGAACGGGTTTTGGATCGACCCTAGACAATGAATCTCCGGACCGGGTCAAACTGTCTAGCAACCTAGAATTATCTTCGCGTAGAACAGTACCGCTTGGTGGTATACATACTGACGCGGGAGACACTGGGTCTTGACCAGCTCGGTCAAGATCTTCATTGCACCTCATATCTTTGACCAAAGAAATTTCTAAGACCCGTCTGTCGATCTCCGACATAGACGGGTCATCACAAGCATGTAAAAGAAAAGCACGACTGGCCTGGGCATAATTCTTCCAGGCCGTCGGATCCCATAATACACATTCCGCGCACGTGGACGCACGATAACACAAATCTTTACATGAAAAGCAAGCCGTGTGAGCGTCCAAAGGGGACAAATTTTTCCCGCACGTACGACAAGGAATACAAGTCGGAACTTCAGACATAATTATACAATAAGTAAGTTCCGAATAAACAACAAACTCAACACTTGATAAAGGATATACCAGCGAGACAACAACAACTAATGTTGTAAAATTGACTCTGAACACTTCCCTAGATGTGCACTGCTCGAGCAAACAGGAGAAAGAGGATTGGAATAAGGCTTACAATGACCTTTATAGTAACCACGCTGGATTGAATGGGAAGAGCTCTCCTAGGGGCGGACAACTCTCCTAGGGGAGTTAACTTTTTCTTTTAACTTCCGTTTTATCTACGTTTGATTGTGCATTTAATTGGAGATTAAAGGCATTAATTAAAGCAGGTTTAAGACTTAGGAATCAAATAGTTATTTTTAATATTTTCTTGATTGTGGGGTCACTGACCTTCGACCTTGACCTAATTTTTGGTATGTGACAATTCATTTTCCCCTATTGAATCCACTCACAAAAAATTAGAAATTTTTAATGATTTTCTGATTTTCCAGTCACACTGACCTTTGACCTCTAACCTCGACCTAAATTTGATATGCAACACATCGTTCCCCACTGTGGCATCCACTCACCAAAAACTAGAACTGTAGATAGAAAAATGTCAACGATCAATGATTTTCTGATTTTTAGGCAACAGTGACCTTTGACCTCTGACCTCAACCTCAATTTCGGTACGCGACATATCGTCTTCACCTAGTGTATCCAGTCACAAAAAAAATGCAACTGTGGAGAGAAAACGTTCACAGATATAGACCGGACACGAAAACTTCAGTGATTTCCTGTTTTCAGGCCAGTGACCTTCGACCTCTGACCTCGACCTTCATTTTGGTACGCGACACATCGTCTCCCTGTAGGGTATCCACTCACCAAAAATTGGAATTGTAGATAGAAAACTGTCCGAGATATAGCCCGGACACGAGGGACGGACAGACGGATGGAAACCGCCATCACATAATACGTCCGCTTTTGGCGGGCGTATAAAAAGGTTTCAGATGTGTGTGGAAGAAATTTGAAGAAAAAAACTCAAGAAAGTGAGCAAAAGTGTCCGATGACCTAATGTACCAATTCTACAACAGCTGACTGTAATACATGCATATATATTTTCTTATAAATGTAATTCTAACCATGAATGCACATTGTGGATGAAGATAATATGTACCTGCAGAATAAAATTAGATTTATTTAGACTTAATAGGTAGATGCCAATTATCTTTCACCTTACTTGCATCTTCAATTTATGTACATGTATACTGTTCTGTTCCCCAGCTGTTCCCCAGCTGTGCGCTAACTGCGCCCCATCTGCGCCCTATCTCTAGCTTCTAGGGCGCATTCCTGAAGGGCGCAATTGGGGCGCAGCAGGGTGGATGGGATGAAGAAATAGCGCGCAATTAGGGTGCAGTAGATAGACAAGGTGCAAGTAGGGTGTAAATGGGGCGCAGATAGGGCGTGCGCCCTAAATAGGGTGCGCGCCTTATTTCCGTGAGGGTCTAGTATAAGTATACTTAAATAGTGCTTGAATATGGTCAGCAGAGCTGTTGGTCAAGTTTACTTGGTGCCAGAGTTAATAAAGCTGGTTCATCATTAACTGACATATCAAAGTTCAACAGTCAAATATCGTAGTATTTTAAGTTACTTTTTATGTTAGCTTTCAGATTTATATTTTTGATCACCCCCATTTAGTTACAACACAACAGTCGGGTCTGTTTATAAACATATATAAACAGATATCACTGAAATGTGGATAATTTTAAATATACATGTACATATGAAGGGGTGCGACTTTTCTGAATCTCTCTTTCCGGCAGAGCCCACATACCTGGGCCCCTGCTCCCAGCTCTTGCACTCATCCCTGCCACCTGTTCAAAAATGCCCCTCACTCCCTTGAAAAAACTATTACAATATAGTTATGATAATCTATACCAGTAGAAATATAACATTTACGAGTCAGTCAATTCACTTACCAGTCGGGTCAAGATGATATCAGGTACAAATTACCATGTAGTTGGGTCAACCATGGGAATTGAACTCCTCAAATATAGTCTGCAAAAGTAAACCATTACAGATCAAGATCACATTACACAGATATATGACCATGACATATATTATGTGACATAGAGGATGACCTAGCTACCTCAAAATGTAAACTATCTCAACTATGTCATATTATTTGAAATATCATACACAAATCGAGTTGTCGGCTGGTTGTGGTTGGGCAAAGAGATTTGATCATGCCAGTTTATATGGTACAGTGAAACCTGTGTAAACCATTAAGGTGCAGGAATGGTTATTATTGTCTCGCATGCTATTTAGCAGATCTGCTATTTCGCAAATAATTTCTAAAATCAGTGATATTTAGAAAGGGGTGTGCTACTTTGAAGATAATTTCTAGGATTACTGCTAGTTAGCACTTTGACTTGCCTGTTCCCAAAGGAAATATATTGTATAGTTAGCACAGATGCTAAATATTGAATATTTCTTTCTAAATTGCAGCCAGAAGAAATATTCAATATTTATGATAACTCGCAAACGCAAATTGTCAGACTGCCTCTCCCGAAAGAAAATATATTGTATAATTAGCACAAACGCTAAATATTGAATATTTCTTCTAAATTGCAGCCATGATAAATATTGAATATTTCTTCTAAATCGCAGCTCCAAATTGTCCGATTGCCTCTCCTTAAAGAAAATATATTGTATAATTAGCACAAATGCTGCATATTTTCAATCTTGCATGGACTGGTGAATAAGGAGGTTTAAGGCAGTCCTACATCTCATTTGCTGGTCTGTGCAACTCCTCTGACAATAACAGGGATTATTCTATCGTTCTTCCTGATGGTTAAACAACGCGCATGTGCTGTTATGTAAGGATTTTGAAGACAGCCGCAAGTACATTTTCATTTGTGGTCTGTGCAACTCCACTCAGACAATAACAGATTATTCTATCTTTCTTTTGGTTAAACAACGCGCAGTCACAGGTAATGCTTGATTGGTGCCTGCAGATCGGGCGATATAAACGCAACCTCACTGATGCAGACAGCTGACATGTATTCAGACTTACTGGCACAACAAACCAACCACTCTACGATGACCGAAGGTGTTTCTGAGACAATCGGTCCCTTTCATTGTAATTTTGAAAGAAATAAAATTCCAAAAACAACATCTTCCTTTGGTACTTGATTGCAACAATCAAATTATATTCTAATTAAATATTATAAAGGTGCTAAATATTGAATATATTGTCCTTTCTCCGACACGGTGTTACAGATATTTTAATGCGAATCTCTTCTAATTATAGTAGATTATAAAAGTGCTAAATATTGAATATATTGTCTTTTCTCTGAAAAGACTCTTGTGGATATTTAACTGCGAAACTCTTCTATTTAGTATATATTATAAAAGTGCTAAATATTGAATATATTGTCTTTCCCAGACGCCAGCTACATATTTAAGTGCGAATCTTTTCTAATTATATGAAATTATAAAGGTGCTAAATATTGAATATATTGTCTTTTTCCAGACGCCAGATAGATATTTAACTGCGAATCTCTTCTAATTAGATGATATTATCAAAGTGCTAAATATTCAATATATTGTCTGATCTCAAACGTCACCTAGATATTTAAATGCGAATATATTCTAATTAGATGATATTATAAAGGTGCTAAATATTGAATATATTGTCCTTTCTCCGACACGGTGTTACAGATATTTTGATGCGAATCTCTTCTAATTATATTAGATTATAAAAGTACTAAATATTGAATATACATGTAGTGTCTTTTCTCCGAAAAGGGTCTTGTGAATACTTAACTGCGAATCTCTTCTATTTAGTATAGATTATAAAAGTGCTAAATATTGAATATATTGTCTTTTCCCAGATGCCAGTTACATATTTGAGTGCGAATCTTTTCTATAATTAGATGATATTATCAAAGTGCTAACTATTCAATATATTGTCTGTTCTCAAACGTCACCTACATATTTAAATGCGAATATATTCTAATTAGATGATATTATAAAGGTGCTAAATATTGAATATATTGTCCTTTCTCCGACACGGTGTTACAGAGATTTTAATGCGAATCTCTTCTAATTAGATTAGATTATAAAAGTGCTAAATATTGAATATATTGTCATTTCTCCGAAAAGGCTCTTGTGGAAATTTAACTGCGAATCTCTTCTATTTAGTATAGATTATAAAAGTGCTACATGTATATATTGAATATATTATCTTTTCCCAGACGCCAGCTACATATGTAAGTGCGAATATTTTCTAAGTAGATGATATTATAAAGGTGCTAAATATTAAATATATTGTCTTTCTCGGACGCCAGCTAGATATTTAACTGCGAATCTCTTCTAATTAGATGATATTATCAAAGTTCTAAAGATTCAATATGTTGTCTGTTCTCAGACGTCAGCTACATATTTATGTGCGAATCTATTCTAATTAGATAATATTATAAAGGTGCTAAATATTGAATATATTGTCCTTTCTCCGACACGGTGTTACAGATATTTTAATGCGAATATATTCTAATTAGACTAGATTATAAAAGTGCTAAATATTGAATAGAGATGCTATTAAAGGTTATACAAAATGGTCTCAAAATCTGCTACTTTTTTGTGCTAAATTGTTGTAAAGGTGATTATATAGACTTGTTTTACATTTTTGTATGTTTTCAAACTGCCCAAGGTTGGAAATAGCAGCAGTAAAGTGCGACAATTTCATGCCCCTTTCGAAATGGCGAAAGCTGTGACCGCTTGACCTGTGACGTCACAACCTGATTACGATGTCGCTCAAATGCCTGTTGTGACGTCAAAATGTCAGCGACATCACGTTAGAACTCCCACAGTTGGGTGAATCTTTCGTAACAACGCCTGACGTCATAGACGTTTAGGGCGCAATCGTAATCAGGTTGTGACGTCATGCACCAGAGGTCACGGCTCCAATACGTTTCCCCCAACATGTGTGCTATTCGTGTCCTAAAACCCACTTCGACGACATTATTCGAGAAAAAAATACTAATCTGTTGTTTGGAACACTACTGGGTATGTTTTAATGCAAAGTAGTATAGAGTCATTTGGTATAACCTTTAAAGTAACCCACTTTTCTGCCTACTGCGAAGTTTAGCAAAAATATCTGCACTATATTGCCAAGTATGCTATATAGCACCATGTTAAAGCATAGGAAATTTGAAAAGTATCTAAAAAAAGCCAATCCTGCACCTAACTCGTGTAAACCGACCATTCTTGAGACCAGATTATAGTGTCAGTTTTGACAGGGTTGTTTATAAAGGTTCAAAATATCTTAAATTTAAGTATTGGGACCATGGATATAATGTTGGTATTTAGAGGTTGATCAGTTTACCCAGCTGTCGGTATTCACTGTATTTCCACTCAGAGGATAAGATATCCAGTACAATGACTCTTTCAGTGATGAACTCTACTCAATTGATGGTTTCAAACATTATCCCCGACACAGAACTGCTCGTGGAGGCGGTGTTATGTGCTTCGTCAGATCGGACTTACCCCATTCTAGAAGAAAGGACATAGAACCCACAATATGTAAAGCTATTTGCATAGAACTGAAACTGAAATCACGCAAATGGGCAATAATTGGCCTTTACAATCCACCGTCCAACAAAAATGAAATATTTACAGATAAAATGACTGTTTGCCTGGATAAGTTATCCACTTCTTGTGACAATACTATCATTTTAGGTGATTTGAACTATGATATGCTCCGTGACTCCGTGATATGTTTGACATGCAAAATAAGATCAAATCACCCACTTGTTTTAAGAAAGATTGTGTCCCTTCCCTTGTAGATGTTGTATTAACTAACCGTCCTAGACTATGTTCAAACCTGCTGAATTTCAGCTGTTGTCTTAGTGATTGGCACAACATGATCGGAATAGTGATCAATGAAACAGTCAGTATATCTAGTTCTGAAAAGATCAGCTATAGAAGTTTCAAACATTTCAATGAGAACAATTTCAGCAATGACATAGCATCAGCTCCGTTTCACGTAGCATATATTTTTGATGATGTTAATGATGTATATTGGACCCATGAAAAGTTGCTGATGGATATTATAAATGATCATGCTCCTCTAAAATGTCGAAAACCCAAAAAGAGGACTCCATACATGAATTCGATCACACTACGAAAAAACATTTACAGGAAAAAGATGCTATTTAACAGATACAAAAACTGCAAAAATAGCCATACGTGGAATGAATACAGAAAACAACGTAATGTGTGTACTATACTCAGAAAGAAATCCATGAGAAATTACTTTTTTGTTAGGTGCGACATCGAAAGATTTTTGACCTACTATCAAACCGTTTTTAGGTATTGGCACTGATACGGCCATTGTTCTTCAGGAAGGTGATAACATTATCACTGACCAAGAAAAAGTTTGTACTGTTTTTAATGATCATTTTGTAAATGTTGCTAAATCTATTGGTTCTGACATAGATTGTAATAAGGCATGTGCGAACATTACTCCTCTGGATGAGCAATTCAATTTCAAGGAAACTACTGAAAATGAAGTTTCATCCATTGTTAAATCTTTAAATGCCAAAAAGGCAACTGGAGTTGACGGTATATCAGTCAAACTCCTAAAATCTGCTGATCTGAGTTTTATACAGCCTTTAACTAAATTTGTGAATTATACCATTTCCACGAGTGAAGTTCCAAACAGGCTCAAGTCAAGCCATTATATAAGAAGAATTGTGCCCTTGATAAGCAAAATTATAGACCTGTCAGCATCCTGTCCTCTATTTCCAAGGTTTACGAGCGTGTTGTTAGCAGTCAGTTAACCGAGTATTTCACTGGTATTTTTCACCCATATCTGGGTGGTTTTAGAAAAGGGTATGGCTGCCAGGCAACACTATTGAGGCTAATTGAGGACTGGAAAATGGCGTTGGACAAGAACAAGTACTGTGCGGCAATAATAATGGACCTTTCCAAGGCCTTCGATTGTATGCCCCATGAATTGCTACTTAAGAAATTGAAACTTTATGGTTTATCTGAGAAATATGTCAACCTGTTAGACAGTTACTTATCTCAACGGTCACAGTGTGTAACAAGAGCCCAAAGGGCTTCAATATACGCCCGTATATCTGGAATTACATTGGTCCAAATTTCAAGGTTGTTTAATCGCCTTGATTCCAATTGGTAGCTAGCAATCCGGAAAAAGGTCTACAATTTTGTGCTTCTGAGAATGTAACATATCACATCTAAAATTGAATGATAAACTAAAATGAGCTTAACTCTTGGAAACTAGGTGACCTTGGAGCAAGAACCGAGAGCTCACATATCCCACAATGAAATCGACAATAGTCAAACACAAGAAAATAGTACTTTTCCTGCAAATGGATTTCTTTCAGACGAGAGAATTTTTCATGAAGGAAGAAGAAAGTGATGAAGTAAACCTTTGTTCTTGAGTTGATAAACGGGTATGAAGTTCATAAAGGACCCCTCTCCACGTTAAACTAGTAAATGTATAGTTTCTATTTCACAACAGTTTAACTAAATGTAGCTGTTTCAAACATGGGAGACAACTCCACAGGACAAATGCCATATACATGTAGGGGAGAGAACTGAATATTCCAACCTAACACATATAGTCAGCTACACTTGATTCAATTCTGGGGGACTGTGACCTTGACATTTGACAAATTGATGTATGTCTCCTCTTCGCCATGCGAGTAAGGTATCTGATACCATTCCATACCTTGAAACTAGAGATATCGCATGGATGAATGGACAGAACGCAACATCGCATTACATGACCTCGTCTTCGACAGGCATATGAAAATGTGACTTAATGATTTCCTGATTTTGGGGTCACAGTGACCTTGACCTTTGACCTTGACCTAAACTTTGGTGCATGACACATCGTCTTCCGTCAATGTATCAATGGACACAAAAAAAATCACGATTTTTATGAATTTCATGATTTTGGGGGTCACCGTGACCTTGATATTCGGCCTTGACCTACATTTTGGTACGTGACACATCATGTCCCCGTAATGTATCTACTGACACAAAAAAAAAGTACTTTTCAAAGATTTCTTGTCACAGTGACCTTGACCTAAATTTTGGTACATGACAAACCATCTCCCCGTAATTTCTCAATGGACACAAAAAATCAAGATTTTTAACAATTTCACGATTTTGAGGTCACAGTGACCTTGATATTTGACCTTGACCTACATTTTAATATGTGACACATTGAGTCCCTCTAATGTATCGGGCACAAAAAAATGTTATTTTTAATAATTTCCTGATTTTTGGGTCACAATGACCTTTGACCTTCGACCTTGGCCTATATTTTGATATGCAACACTTCATTTCCCCCTATTGAATCCACTCACAAAAAATTAGAAATTTATGATTTCCTGATTTTTCATTCACACTGACCTTTGACCTCTGACCTCGACCTACATTTGGCATGCAACACATCGTTTCCCCTAGGGCATCCACTCGCCAAAAATTAGAACTGTAGATGGAAAACTATCAATGATCAATGATTTCCTGATTTTTAGGCAACAGTGACCTTTGACCTCTGACCTCGACCTGAATTTCGGTACGCGACACATCGTCTCCACCTGATGTATCCATTCACAAAAAATAGCAACTGTGGATAGAAAACATCCAGAGATATAGACCGGACACAAACACTTCACTGATTTCCTGTTTTTCAGGCCAGTGACCTTTGACCTCTGACCGCTACCTTCATTTTTGTACGCGACACATCGTCTCTCCGTAGGGTATCCACTCACCAAAAATTGGAACTGTAAATAGAAAACTGTTCCAGATATAGACCGGACACGGGGGACGGACAGACAGACGGACGGACGGACGGACGGACGGACGGACGGAAACCGCCATCACATAATACGTCCGCCTTTTTGGCGGGCGAAGTTTAGCTGTTGGGACATTATTTTTAAGGGTGTACCACAAGGCTCAGTTTTGGGACCTTTACTTTTTAACATTTTCATAAACGATATTTTTAATTGTATAACTGATTGTGATTTATATAATTACGCAGATGACAACACTTTGTCCAGTGCTTCTGACGAGTTGGAGACTGATAAAAAATTTGGTTGAAAATTGTTCTAAACTCCTCGACTGGTTTTCTTACAATGGTTTTGAGGCACATCTTGAAAAATTTCAAGCCATTGGAATTGGTAAAAAAACTTGTACAACATTGAACTCTCTCACCATAACTGATATAAACATTACATGTGAAGACTCTGTCAAAGTGTTGGGCGTCACTTTAGATTCTAGACTGAACTTTGATGAACATATATCAAACCTATTCCTATGAAGTAGGCTACATATCGTAAATTGTCCGGTAATGAGTGAGTCAGTCCATACGAATCCTTTCGTCGGCAAAATAAGGAGAACCATTGACATTAGAACCTTTATTTTTGGCATGAACGTGCATTAGGGCATTGTTACCAGCAAGTTCTGATCTGAAATAATTCTGATTAAATTTATAATTAACACTTCAGTATATTGTTATAGATATATGTAAACTGTAGCCTTTAACGTGTATCATCCAAACATTTCATCATTGACCACATCAGGCTTCAAATTCAGGTCAAATTACCCACTGCTGCTAAAAATACCACTGTATGCCACATGGCCCTATTACTGAGGTTAATCTTAACGTGCATCTGGGACAATTCGCCATGTATGAAATAGGAAATGCTAATTTTCCATCATTTGTTAGTGCATTTATCTACACCGCTATGCCAGCCTTAATACACACAATTCAGTATATTGTTATAGATACATGTAAACTGTGGCCTTTAACGTGTATCCTATTTCACATCCAAACATTTCATCACTGACCACAGCAGGCTTCAAATTCAGGTCAGATTACTCACTGATGGTGAAATATCCTACATCAACCAATTAAGTCAGCGTGGTGCAATAACCCAGCAGAAGAAGGAAAGATGTGGTATCATCCCTCAGATTAGTCTGTGTGAGCGACAATGATAACAGTTTACTGAGGGCGAAACAAAGCCATGACGGCATGTTTAAAGGGTCTTCTTTTGGTAGAATTTAACTAGATAAAGTAACTTTGATCATGATGTGGAAATATGATAACTTGAGTTTTTTTGTACCTCTTGAATATTGACTAGGCCTATATATCACACTTTGATATAATTTAAACAAAAAATTACATGTGTAAACAAAATATGTCTCAATTTTTCTTGTCATTTCAAATCTTGATCCATTTCGATTCCTTGATTAAGGGATACAGAATCACTGCCACGGAGTGTGTTGGTGTGTCACAGCAATGCAATTCCGATTCACACAACGAAGCTGAGGTGGTTTAACGTTTATCAATGAAGAAAATCACCGATCAACCGCCATAGAATATAATGTGAAACAAGAAAACCGGAATAGTACATTCATCAGATTGCCGATACCCAAAATGTGTTGTCTCATATATCTAGATAACAACGTGATGTAGAGACTTTGTACCGGTTATGCTCAGGAGAATGACATAGAATTATTATTATCTTGTGCAGAGAAGGTGTTGGTCTTGAGTTGAACTACCGTAAACTACATAAATGCAACCTTTCTACTATAGTACTATGTATAAAAATATGTTGTATTGTTGGGAAAATAATGCAAGGACACAGGGCACTGAAAACCATTAAAGAGATGTAAATGTATTTTCACACGTAAAGCTTGAAATCTACTGAACCTTTATTATTCAATCTGTTTCTTTTAGTTAAAATGAAGGCGCATTAGAAGACTGTTACCAACAAGTTCTGAGCTGACCTACTTTTGATGAAAATTCCTGGTGATTTTTGATGAAAATCACTGGCGATTCTGACTTGGGCGGTGCCCATCTTAATATAGGCAGGATTTCAACTGGGGGTGGGGATTTCCAAGGGTTGAGTTCGCGTTCGAGTCCTAATGGCTACTCTACTTCGTAGGTCCTGTGACGTTAGTCACACTGCTCATGTGTAAGAAAGCTTCACGTCAGATAAATGTTTTGAAGAGATATTATTTTATCCCACGTTCTCAATACAAAATGTAAACTTGTCATTTTCCATGCTTTTTTGTATCTTCTAACTTCAGCTATTGTCCGTTAGTGTGGCATTTTTGTAGTAAGGCCAATACTCGGAAAGTAGAAAAAGTTCAGGAAAGAGCCTTAAGATTTGTATTCAATGATTTTGTGAACAACTATGAAAGTCTTTTGAAAAAAGCTAATAGCGTAAGGCTATCAGAGAGTAGGCAGCGATGTATGGCTCTAGAGGTGTTCAAGATCTTGAACGATACATCACCAGAAATGTTAAGAGATCTTGTTAAAATTAAGACCTCTCCTTACAAAATGCGATATGAAAATCTTTTAGAAATACCAAGTGTGCGCACAGAGGGCTACAGTAAAAAGTCGTTTCGCTATTCCGCAACTAAGGTTTGGAATAGTTTACCAAGCCACGCTCGTGCAAGCACAAGGTATGGAGAGTTTAAAAATCAGTTACGTTCATGGAGCGGGACACATTGTAGTTGTTCCTCTTGTTATGGTGCTTCAGTTTAAAGTATTGAATTTTTACAAGGATCAACTCTAGTCTGTATTACACAACTGATAGTGCCAATTTAGTGTATGATCAATATCTTAATATTATTTTGTATTTGTAATTTATTTTAATATGTTTCTTTAGTTATGAAAATTCTTTGTTTTAAAACAGTCGGCATGAATAGCCTCCATGGGCTAATGTAAGTTGTAAACCCGACTCTAAATAAAGCTTATCTTATCTTATCTTATCTACAATTGTAACAGTACTCAAACTACAGTACAGAACTCAAACTAGAGAATATACACCATATGAACTCAATCCGTGAATAATTCACTGCCCTAATATCAAAGAAATGGTTGCAAGTAGTAGATCATTCATTACAAAAAGCAGGTACATGTACCAGTGTACATTTTACAATTATATACATTTATGGAAGTCAAAGTGGTTTTATTCCCCATTTCAGGCAACCTAATGGAAGTGGATGAAAAGGGATACTGAGGATATAAACCATAACCATCGGAATTTCCAGTACTGGAAATCGTAATTTTCCAATAACCTAATTTTTAAATTCGCAAAATTCTGATACAGGCATTGGAAATTGTAATTTCTCATATCAAAATTTTTATCTGAAATTATACTTTTCCATATCGGAAATTATAATTTCCCATATCAGAAAATTGATTTTCCCTTATCAAAAAATTGAATTTCCACTACATCAGATATAGAATTACCATATTGGAAATTCCATTTGCATTACATGTATCTAGAATAAAAAGCACTTCTGCTTACAACATAGTATATTGCAATTTTTTTATCCACCTAAAGAGATGAACCAGGAGCAAAAGATTTTGAATTTGTTGCCCCTCTCAGTCTCAGAGAAGGCATTTTTTCAGCTGATATTTTTTTTATCTAATTATTGGAATTTTTTATTTATGCAATTAAAAACTGCATGATAAAGTCATAAATATCTGATGTAAAATAGTTTTGGTTCACTTTTATTCATAGAGAAGTAAACATTTAGAAGGAAAAAGAATAAACATCATTTTTCGATTTAATTTAACCATGATCCTCTGATCTGGGGATTTTGCAAATGGGCTCAAACTGATCCCAATATCATAAGCTACCAGGTCACAAAACGATAGCTGTCAAGTTCACTCAGTTTTTTTTGGAGTTCTAATAATGATATTCTTGACCTCACATATATTTAGTGACAGATATCCACATGCACCCCACACTCTCTATACAATATATACATGTATATTTACATATCTAAATAGTACCTACTACCATACAACCCTGACCTATATAAGTAGGCCTACTTACAGTTCAATAGTAAGTTATGATGACAGAAAACTGGCAAAATTCATAAAACTTTATACTTACCAGAATACCAGGGTTAAACAGCTAAGATGGACTGCATGTAGACGTATCACAGAAGTTCAAACAACATTCAGTTGGTATGCATCTGGCAAAGCGATCACAGTTCAGGTGTTCATTTCTTGGTGTTATTTATACTGGTGTCAATTCGTAGCTAGGCTGAAGAAAACATTAACCCTTTGACAATGATTTCCTAGGCATACATGTAGCATAGCAGTACCAGGATTGCAAGCTTTAAGCTAACTAGATTCTTACAGTGCAATACTGTATCCACCCAAGTGGAACAATCCACCCAAGTGGAACAATCAAACGTCTTTCAACACATTTCAAGCAGGTTAATGTATTGAGAGAGCCCTCCCGAGGGTATATCCAACCACAGACCATGACGCTACATTTGCAGGCACAAATGCATTGAAGAAAAATTTTATAACGTTCTATTTTTGACCGTTCTTTCATGATACACAAATTTAACGATGCATTTCTGTGGAATTTTTTTTTTTTAAATTTTGTCACCCAATTTGGTAATGTTTTTGAAATTCCTACACTATGCAAAAAAAAAAGTACTGTTTTTTGGCAGCATGCATGTGCATCAAGTCTTGAAATAAAAAAGTGTTGAAAGATGATTTTTCTTCGGTCCGAGGAATTAAAGATAGCCCTAGCAATAACCTCAGCAAATGGCAATTGCCGACCTAGCTGATGCAAAATGGTTTCACATGTACCACATCATTTTTTTGGCGAGGTAGTCGAGAAATAAATTCACTGGTCATGTCTGACAAGACAAAATGCTGAGGTACATTTATTTTATTCATTCTGCTTCAGCAGTTGTCTTGCCGAGGTTAATTCCTTAATCATGTGGGCAGTATGAAAAACATAATATATTATCCTTGTCCTGAACCTCAGTGAGCATTAGACATGATTTTCGAGCCTGTGAATGATGTCTTTTGACCTGAAAATTAAGGGGACTCTTTTCTTTGCCCCCATGGGTATTAAGTTATACTCAAGTTTGGTAACAACTCATTCATGTAACCTGAAACTGGATATATCGCATGGACAATAAAAAGGGTCGGCCAAACTTGCAATCTCAATTAGCTTATTCTAAGTCCACAGTACTGATTCCAATAATTCAATCACTTACATACATGTACAAACCTGCTTAACACACACAGATATATCAACACGAGCCAAAATTAGTTTCAATATATGCTTGCACAACATCATCACCTCCTATTATGTATCCTCTAAAACTCAAAATTCAGATTTTCAATGATTTTCTGATTTTGGGGTCACAGTGACCTTGAACTTGACCTAAATTTTGGTACGTGATACATCATCTCACCCAATGCATCAACAAACACTCACATTCTGATTTTTAAAGATTTCCTTATTTTTGGGTGACCGTGACCTTGACCTAAATTTTGGTATGTGATGTAGGCCTATACACATCATCTCCTCCTTATGTATCTACTGACACTAATTTTGAACATCGATTGTAATGCCAACTGCATGTATTATGAAACTTTTTGACCGTGCAATTACAGCTGAATAGATGCAAAACATTTGTATGACGTACATGTATGCTCTATACATACATTAAAAAATGTCCATTTCCAGACTGGGTCACATTTTCTCTGTCAAATGTGAATTATCTGCAAGTTTATGAATCCAGGTGTGTCAATGACACAATTAAAGTGAAAATCACTTAAAAGACAGCAACTTCGAGATCGGGAAATTTGTTATAATATCATCGAAATTTGTCAATTAACTCAAGATTCACTATGATGTGAATCCATAGTATCATACAAACCTATTACAGATTAGAAAGACTACAAGCTTGTAAAGAACAAATTTTCTATTGGATTTCAAGAATGAGTTTATGAAAACTTTATTCAGAATATATTAGGTTATAGCTGAGTAAAGCTCAGCAAATCCCAGTGCATTTGTCAAAGTGTATTTATCACCATAAACATGATGAACAACACTTCAATATCAAACAATGCAGCAATTCAGTTGAACAGAACACCCTTCCCCCCCCCCCCCCCCCCCAAAAAACAGATTCATCATGTTAATGTAGGTCTACATGTATTGAAACAATGTTAAAAAACATTTGAAGACTTTGAGGCACAATGTCGGGTGAAAAATAAGATGTTTTTTATTGTATCTTCATATAGCCCAAAACACTTGCCTTCATATACCAAAATAATTTCTGGCAAATAAGATTTTTAGTGTCGAACTTTCACTTTCTGCCATAAATTCAACACAAAATAGAATTAAATTGGATTAACATGTGACCTACATGAGCGCTCTTGGAGACCATGAATAACTGTATTATACGGACCAACACAGATAAATAGTCTGGTAAATTTCAATGTCAGGGATTCATACAAGTCACTTTTTACCACCGGTAATCCGAGTAAAATTCAGTCAAAAACTCAATTCAGATCTCCGAATTTGACTAAATATTTTTGAATTTTGACGAAAACTCAACGGCCTAACATTTTAAGGGATGAAACAATACAAAATCATTGAGAATGGTGGTAGATTTGAAGAAATACTCAAATTGAAGAAAATACCGAAATCTGAATCCACACATTTGAGTAAAAAAATACTCAAATTTTCGACTTGTATGAACCCCTATTCATATAGAGAACCCATGAGGAAACGGGGTTAAACATCATGTACATAACATGAGAAACTTTCATCGCTTATCATACCATTGTGCACCATAATTTCCTTCGGGTTCTGATTTGACTCCTGCTTCTTTTGTAAATTACACAAGAAAATGTCCTGTGCCAATTTCTCAATTGCTGTACTGTTAATCACTTTATCAAACAGCTCCACAGGAAAAACAGAACAAAATATCTCCAAAAACATTTCTCTAGCTTCCTTTAAAAATTCTGTAGGTTTTATGGCGGCAACTCAATTTTTATTCCAATCTTGTTGTGCCGGTATTCCCTCTCCACATACAAAGTTCTCCCATTTTTAAATACGCAAGTATGAACAACCACCTCGCTGGGGGTATAATAATACCCCAGCCACCAGTCAGATTTTCGGACCGGATTCGGGGCCGCGCGCACATGGCCGGAAGTGACATAATATGTAGTAAAATAGATGTTTGCCGAACATTTCGATTACTTTTCAAGTCAGCATAATACCTCTGTTGACCTAGCGTTAAAAATAATTATCTGGAGATTATTTTCCCTGTTTATCTGCATGGACAGAGCATATGAAAAATAGTGCAAAACTGAAGGAGTTGTTCGACCAGATTCAAACTGAAGCGTACGTACGTGGGTTTTCCCCTATACATCATAGGCATGTAGTAAAGATCAACTTCCGCTATTAGAGGCAGGGATGATAAATGAGCCTGTGAAATGGAGCATGCGCTGTGAGGAGGATGCTGTATGAAGTCCATTAAGCAGAAGAGTCCATTCATTTAGCATTGAAGGAGGGGAGATAACTCCCTGTAATGACAGCGGCTGTCTTTGAAATATTTACTCTATTTTGAAATGAGACACCCTGGATCAGGAATTCAACTAGAACGAATAGCAGTGAGAAATCGTTATCAGGAAAAGGTGGAAAAAGTGAAATTGAGATAGCCTGTTAAAAATCCTTGATAAAAGCCCAAATAACGTTACGTTTTACATGGAGTTCTCTCCCATTTTTCAATGTAAAACGCAGACCTCTTAGAAAATTTTCATGAATTTCCTAATTATTGCACAAGTTAAACACATGGAACTTAGTATGCGGCGAGAAAATTTCTGTAAAGTACCTTTGAATAATGAATAAAAATTGAGTTGGCCCCACGAAGTTGCAATGAATTAACTTGGAGGAATAATTCAGGACTTGGCCCATGGCCTACCAATTATATATAGTGACATTTTTCTATGTAAAATTAAATCAATATCAATGTATTCTGTGGAGTACATACACACTCAATTGGAATACAAACTGATACATGTGATTAATTGGATAACCACATGAACTTGGAAGTCTCAGTAATTCTGAGAGAGAGAGAGAATTAAGATTTAACGTCTCGTTCTCAGTAATTCTGATGGATCATCCGGCATAAAAGGTGCATATGTATTACTTATACATATACATTAACCAAAAAGTACTATCCTTAATATAGGGTGAGTGAGTGAATATGATTTAACGTCGCTTAATATATAAGTATTTAGACATGTTAGATATCAGTGTACATGGTATCACATAGAAAATGAATATGTACAAGTATAACCAAAATAACAAACATCTTTCATAACAATCATGACAATATAGTAACATCACAATATAGTAACATCTCATTTTGTATGTTTCGCTCTATCACCCCCTGATTTATGCTGAGCCAACTTAATTTTTGAGGAGTTCCAAATTTGACGACAAATTAAAATGGACAGACTTGAATGGACAGACAGGAATTCCTGATTGGTTCACGGAGGTAAATCCTCTATAATTCAATCACCCTAATTCAATCAAGTTCTTCTAATGAATTAGATCACAGGGGTTGTTTTTCCACGGGAACCCAGGAATTCGGCCGTCAGCACTCCTGCAATATAATTGGTGGGAATGAAAATGACCGCATCGGATTCCTGTGGCTTCCCATGGAGTTGGGTTGCGAGAATCTATTTGGATTCCCATGAATTGTGACAAAAAAAACAAGGCCTGGATCATCACCCTTTAAAATCATCAAATCAGGGAGAAAAATGATGGATTTTCTGTATGATTTTGGATCATTTAGTAAAGTTCCTGCTCTAAAAAATTTGATCAGCCCCTTTCTAGTCCAGTCAATATGTGAAAAAATGTGCCTTTTTTCATAAAAGCATGAAATTTGGCATAGAGGTACATCGTGGCCTGGCCATGGGGAGCATTTCTGAATAGACCTTTTCTATGTAGGACACAGTGGCCATTTTTCAAAATGGTCACCAGAAGCCCATATTATCACCCAGAATCCTGTACTGTTTGGCAATATTTTTGTTCGTCATTTCTCAGAATATTGATAGCGAATCCCATATCAATGTTTGACAAGTCATATGGCCATGACGGCCATCTTGGATTTCAAGATCGCCACCATCTGAAGCCGATTTCAGTCAATAATTCATTAACCGCACAATATATATACATTATTCCTGTTGATACACTGTTATTATAGGGGTATAGCACAACGAATATTTCACAGTAGCTATGGTGTATTGCCAGTCAACTTAACCGCCATCTGAGCTTTATTTTATTTCATATTTATACATCCATTTCAATGACCACCCGCAAACTTGGAGGTTAAGATCGCTCCCCTATAATTTTTTGCATTCCGGGTAGGGCATTAACGACCATCTCGGGTTTGGCGATGTACCACAGGAAAGCTTTTGTTTCAAAATCTTATTATCCAAAGAAGTTATAAACTTGATTTGGAAATAAAATTTTCCATAAACTCATTTTAGCCTACACTACCGGAGGAGAGTATGTTCTCATGTGGTGAACCTAGCTAACAAATGTTGGAAGTGAAAAATATTAAACCACCATATTGCTGCATTGATTTTGTGGCCCTATAAACCATTCACCCATCCCCAAATTAAAACCACTAAGCAGGTCAGGGGAATCCCGCTCTCTAAAATGGAGGCAAAAAAGGTCGTTTTCACTCATTAAATCAGTTCACATAAATGAATTCAGCGAAATCCTCTCGAGGCGCATAGAGACAGATCTAGCTGCATTAAATGGTAGTAAAAAGTAAATTGTCATCTATCTAATTTGCATAATAACAGGCCAAACCGCCTTCGCGCTGTTTAAACAACATGTCCCTTGACTTCCATAAACAAGAAATTTCTTAATGATTTCCTGATTTTGGGGTCACAGTGACCTTGACCTTTGACCTTGACCTAAATTTTGCTACATGACACATGTTCCCTCAGTGTATCAATGGACACAAAAATCATTATTTTTAACAATTTCATGATTTTGGGGGTCACAGTGACCTTTGACCTTCGACCATGACCTGATTTTTGGTATGTGACACTTCATTTCCTCCTATTGAATCCACTCACCCCAAAAATTAGAAATTTTTAACGATTTCCTGATTTTTCGGTAACACTGACCTTTGACCTCTGACCTCGACTTTGGTATGTGACACATCGTCTCCACCTAGTGTATCCACTAACAAAAAATTGCAACTGTGGATAGAATACATTCACAGATACAGACCGGACATGAACACTTCAGTGATTTGCTGTTTTTCAGGCCAGTGACCTTTGACCGCTGACCTAACCTTCATTTTTGTACGCGACACATCATCTCCCCGTAGGGTATCCACTCACCAAAAATTGGAACTCTAGATAGAAAACTGTCCCAGATATAGACCAGACGGACGGAAACTGCCATCACATAATACGTCCGCCTTTTTGGCGGGCGTATAAAAATGCTTCGAAAACTTCACAATATCTGGTTGACTATGTTTCCTTAATCTGCTTTTTATCAATAATATAATTATCATTCCTTTTTTAATGAAATATTACTGTCTTATAATACTGTGGCATTGTACATGTACAACTATTCTGCTTTCAAAAATCAAGTGCAACACAGTAGTGTTGGCAAATAAAGCAAAACTGGGTGTGCCTAAGTGACTCAACATGAAAATCTGGTGGCCATTTTGGAAAATCTTTTGAACAATATCTGATTGCCTATTTTTGCTTATTATTTTAAATATTACTGTCTCATGATAATTTAGCCCTGCAGAACCATTCTGCTTTCAAAATTCAAAGTGTAACGCAGTAGGGTGGCTAACAAATACGAAGCTATGTGTGCCCAAAGTGCCGGAATTAAAATCGGAAGGCCACCTTTGAAAATGATAGTGGCCATTTGGGGAATTCGAGTTGGCCGTTATTACACCATATCTATTGTGAAATATTCGTCGTGCTAAAACAATAGAATATTGGTGTATCGACAGGAATTATGTTGATATGTTGCGTGGTTATTGAAATATTGATTGAAATAGGCTTCAGATGGCGGCCATCTTGAAATTCAAGATGGTCGGTTGAGCCAAATGACCATTATCGTTTGTTTAACTTTGATATGGCACTTTCCTTCAATATTCTGACAACTGACCCAAAAATACGTCCCAAACAGAAATGAAAGTACTCAAAGTACTGATGTCTGGATCGCCAATAATGGATTTAACGTTTCAAAACGTTTCAGCTGGCATGTTTCAGCCGATAGCAGATGTATGGATAAATGTGGAGATTTTCTCCAAGTTGTGGACGAATCTGTTTGGGAAATCACAACTGGAACACAGAGTTTAGTCTTCAAGGAAGTGAATTTGTGAAGGCGGCTCATTTAGAAATATGCCAGGTCTTCATGGTAGCAAGAAACTATCTACAGTAATATGCTTTAAAGTGGATCGTCTGCGTCAATGTCTTCTACCAGTTTTTGCGAGCAGATTTTCATAATGAATGCAATTCTATTGTGACAAAACGACAAATACGCGAGGAGACTGGATAGTTTTATTAAGTAGTTTTATTAATAGTTCTGTGTAGCACAGATATTTGCAAGAGCTGCATGAGTTTGCGTTAAGTCCACAAGATTACTTATATATGCCTGCATGGTGTTTATAGTAAATTTGTTTGTTGACAACGATAGCGTTGGAGAGACAATTTGTGCGAAAATTCCTGTTGTTGTTGCTGCACGATCATTGCGTATATAATTTAGTTTGAAAAAGTTTGAACACCACCAACACCAAAACTTTTCGAAAGCGGTACCCGACAAATTGTGTTGTTTCCGCTTTCGGAATATTTTGTTGTTCAAACTTTTTGAAACTAAATTATATTCGGCGAGCAGAGTCCCCCATAAATTTGCACTGAACAGGATCCGGTCAAGTTCACAACAACAACAACAAAACAAGACGAGAAAAATGTAAATACTATTGTTGTTGCTTCGACACATATCTCCTCTGAAAATATATTCCATGTAGTATGCGTACACATTAAAATAGTAACGAACGCCGATTTCACGGGAAAGAACGTACGAGTGTTGAAAACTGGGGTCTTCATAATCCCAGAACCTGAAACTGTCAAGTGCGACACCCAGATCAAGGATCAAGGAACAAGATTTGCAACGTCTGCTCGTACAGCAACATTAACAGGGATTTTCGCACAAATTGTCTCTCCAACGCTGTCGTTGTCAACAAACAAATTACGAACTATAAACACCAGGCTATTATAAGTAATCTGACTTACCGCAAACTCAGACAGACGCAAAACCACTGGGACGGCAAACACCACGAGGTGGACAGCTTACCATATTACCAGGTCATCAATTTACATATACAGCAGTCTACGGTGACAGCACAGCGCTGGCAGGAGTTAGCTTATAGTGGGCGCTGAGAACCGGGTTTGAGCCGATCGCCGATCGCTCGGAACCAGAGAATGCAAAGAACAAAAAATAGTCCACGGATTCAAGCAATCCCTGGGCGAAGAAATGAATATGAAATACACTCAAATTCAGATTTCGTTTTATTTCTAGTTAACATGAAACGATTACGACTGTTTTTTCTTCATTTTCTGGTTAATACCCTGATATATGACTCAAACACAGTGAAAATGAAAGCTCGTGTGAAACACAGGAGAAGAGCATTTCCCCGAATACATGTGTAACACATAAATTGGTACTCACAGGGTTTAGATCTCCCTAAAATGGGCACACCCTCTATCAGGTGTGGCAATTTTTTTTAAGAATGGGACAGAGGGTGGGGCATATACCCATGGAGGATGAGCAATCGGGAATCATCCCTGGTAGTAGCGCCTCTGAGAAGGGATTTCTTTACTAATGGGCGAAACCCAGTGTAAGGCAGTACAAAACTTAATTTTGTGTTTCACAGACCCGCCAACAACATTGAAAAATTGAATATCAGAATAAAAATAAAATTTCAAATTGCCCCTTTTATATCTCTACGAAAATTGGAACATTAAGATTTCAACCTTTTTTTTCATTCCTGATTGTATGAAAAAAGCTGTTGTATTCTATCTGAAACAATGCCGGCAAATAAAACTGGCAGACAACTGGAAGTCAGCAAACTGTTGTTGTAAAATGCTGCTAATAGTGAGTGGATAGAATTTAACGTCGCTTTCAACCATATTTCAGCTATATCACGACGAACCAACTAAGCACCACCCAGCCAAGTGAAGTTGCATTCCTGTTACTTCAAAGACGACATCTTTGAAGCAGCATGGAAACAGATAACCTCCATCCACCCTATAAAACTCTGAGAATAGCACACAAGACACAGACAGGTTGCTGTGTTCCTGCTACTTCAAAGAAGAAATCTTTGAAGCAGCATGGAACCAGACACCCTCCATCCACCCTATAAAACACTGAGGACAGCGCACAAGACACAGACAGGTTGCTTACATGGTGCAATAAAGACAAGTGATATTACAGTGCTAAACATCACATTATGAAAGTCCTGTTCTTCACAGCAAAATGCATTGAAGCAATGCTGCTAATAGTACTTAGGCAACAACGGTATTCAACATAAATCAGGAACCTTCACTGGCTGTGTGATCTATCACTGTGTCATGGTACCCATATTCTGACAGTGACGTGGTATGTCAGAGCTTGGAAATGGTGGATGTTTCACCAGTTCAGCCGATATGTCATGGTTTAATTTACTGTTAAAGCATGAGGCTGTTGCAACACACGAGAACAACCACAATGTTGATGATAAGAATGTTAGATTTTAAGTGTTTGTTGATAGTTAAAAGTATGTGACTTAACATACAGTTTTTAAAGTCAGACATTCATGTACTCCGGATCCATCATCAGTTGCATATGTGGTATTAATTTAGAAAGCCAAGCTATATTTCATGTTATATCAAAATATAAAGTATAACCTTGAAAAAATAGGTTTAGTCAACTGGGATAGGCTTCTAGTCGGTCACCAATTGCACATGTATTATGAATTTGGACAGCCTGTCTTAACTTCTTTAAAACTTACTGCTAATGTTACATTTAACCTTAATAAAACAGGTGAAGTCATTTTAATAAGGCTTCTGATCCATCACTATCTGCATATGTGGTATGACCAGAAAGATGAACAGACAGACAGAGAAACAGATGACATGGACAATTCAGTTCCATTTGAGGAGTCATTCCATATTATCTTCAAAGTCTAAATATTCTGTCAAAATGCATCAGAACCATTTTACTTAAATTATATACAAAAATGTCCCAGGTAAGAAAATCTTTCTTGGAATACTGCTTGAGACATTAGGCCCCTTCCCACCCACACCTCCCCCTGAGAGGACGCCCCCACCCAAATCAACACGTTAGCGGCAGAAATGAGACCCTGTGTGCCTAGTTTTACCAACTTGCTTGTGATTTTATGCTACAGGCCCTACACATCAACACTTCGTATTTGGTATGTGTGCAGTATAGCATCTTCATTGACAGAATCCTCTACAAAACACATCTTATTTTACCGACACTCCGTTCTGATCTGTCTCAGCATCATGTGCTGATTCAATGAGCTCGGAATAATTTTGTATACTGGTGTTACAGGTCACCTTCACCATAATGTATCAATTACCATGGACTTGTACATGTATCACATTCATATTGAATGGTGATGGCTGATGAGAATATTACCCATATGGAACAAATGGCTGGATTCCAGCGAATAAAAATTTCATGTTATTCATAACCAACATACAATTAATAATACTATCAAATAATTATGTATATTCCTTGTCGACATCAATATAATACAGACAATATTATGACTGAATCATGGTAACAGATATTCAAGGGTATATATGTCTACACTAAACTGAAGGCGACCCATGATGCGTATTATATTATGTTTTAAAACTTCACTTGCTAATCTCGATTATGTTGCTTATTGTGAAAATAAATGAGTTATGAAAATAAATTTAGTATGATTGCCCATTACCCTCAAATTAGAAATATCTTCAGCAGCTAAAGTTAAGCCAATCATAACAATATATAACACCATGGTATTGTTGTAATATCACCCAGGTATTGATCTTTGGTTAAGAATGTAATGAGATACATATACCTGTTCTTTGTGTTATTCTGTATGCAGTTCATTCTGTATGTATTTTATACATGTACATATACCAGAAGTGGAATTGAAATTTGAATAAAATAATCAAAATATGTTCGGTTTTTACCTCTACTCAGGAAATGAAGTCTTTGTTTCTAGAAGCTAAATCATTTCAGACACATTCAAGTCCTCACCTGGTCAAGGGAGATAATTTTGTAAAAAAACAAAAAAAAACAAAACAAGTATAGATCCACACTGGCGCAGACCAGAAAGTTTTATGACCTTTGATGATATTTGTGGAGCATGCTGCAGGACTTCAACTTTCATGAATCTGATATTATCCACACAATCCCATTCTACATGATATTTTTGCCATAGCACCGATAAACTAGATCCCTTCATTTATGTGGTCTAGATCCAGGAGCTATTGGGAGCTGCAGGTTTTGTAAAAGTTAGATCCAATTATTCTGAGAGTAGGAATGAAGTCCGGCATGGTTGTTTTAAGTTAGAACTGGGCATCCTTGAAAATCTCTGACCGATTGACACATGTATCACTCTGCCGGTGGTCATTACATGCGTAATGTTTATTTCCTGAGGAATCAGCTGATATCCAATGTGGGGGGGGGGGCTTGTGGCCAATCACTGACTCTGATTTTCACCACCTCTGTCATTCCACACCTTTCTGACACAGCTGAACCAATCAATAGTCTGTTTTGGTTTTTCCATTTCATCCAGTACATCCATTGTGTAACAGTCCTGTTGCATCTGATATCAGAAGTGCTAACCCTGCACTGTTATAAATTACCGTTATTTCACAGTAAATGTATGTTGGAGTTTACAGTACATTTAATCGTAAACACATTAATCTTTAAATTGAACTGTGATATTTCAGTTGACATCAACTGTAATGTGTGAACTGCACACACACGTAACATAAAATTCTTGTTTTCTCTGAAAGGAGGTTGATATCTTTGCACACGAAATGCTCGTTTGCAGGAAACTTCCGACACCTGCGTTGTACAATACAGTATCCAGAGCATTATACCAGAACACGCGCTGGGACGGACGCAGCGGCTAACTTTAATTTTCGGTCTATAGTACGGTTTGGGTTTGGTTTTATCTGACTTGGAGTTGTGTCCCAATATTCGTGTAATAATTTCACAGATTCCTTCGTGATTATCTACGAAACTTGTGGTGATTGCTTTGTAAACACCAAGAGCTGAACTGAGCAAATTCATGGGCAATGGCCATTTCGGCCTTCCAGTGACCTACGGAACTCGGACCCGATAATTGTGGACAAGGGGGCCACGTAATTGTATAGTTTAAAGAATGTTAAAAAAACGAAAATTGTAAATTACAGGGCAACCGGAATTTTACAGTTGAATGCCTGTCATTAAACAGTAATTATAAAATACTGCACAACATTTTACAGTTCAAAGCCTGTAAAAAGCGGTAATTGTAAAATACGGTGCAACGTAATTTTACAGTTGAATGTACTGGCACCTTTTCTGTCAGTACATTTAACTGTGAATTTACGGTGGGATTTATAACAGTGTGCAAGTTGGAATCAATTGTATACATATTTAATATCAAAACTCACTTCATTGAAAATGTTTATGGCCTTCATTATATTTCATTCTTTCGTCATACACAAGATGAAATCCATCATACCAGTTCGCACATTTCATACGTGTACTTAATAGAACTGGAACCTGACCATGTTACAAGAATTTGCAAAAGTATGAAATGAGAACTGAGTACTATGAGAACTTAATCCAATCTATGAGTGATCAATAATATGAATTCTGAAGAACGATGATGGATCTTGACCACTGGTTGGATTGGAGTTCATGTTAGTGGCATGAGCATGATAATAATCCAGTATATCATAATCTAGAACAGGATTGTTTATATCAGTAACTTCTCTATGGAGCAATATTTTGACAAACGAATATTAGATCACAAAAGAGAATATGTATACTGTGTTTGAGGAATATTTCTGCCTCCCCAATGGAAGGCGAAATTTGAATGAATGGGCTGTGTTGTCAGTGTGTCTGATGTCCCCCTTGCAAAGACAAGAAAATTTTCTATGTAATTTATTATTTATTGATATATTTATTGATTTTCTTTTTGTCTAATTGTCTTATGTTCAAGTCATTTGGCATCGGTAAAACCTGAAATGTATATCATGATCTCCTTATTTCATCTAGTGATACTGTCTGTTTGGTTCCAGATCACGGGGCTGAACAAAGCATGAGAAATGTGATCGTATGGCAAATAAATGCCCAGTGGTATGTCCAGGGCTTAAAACTATAAAAAAATAAAATAATTTTTTTTTTAAAAAAATGGGAAAGGTTCCATCCATGCTATCAGTCAAAAATCTCAATAATGTAGGCCAACATGTGGAATGTAGACACTCCTTTGTTTCAGCTACAATTCAGAATAAGTTTTCAGAATATTATCAGGTTTTAACAAGCAAATTATTCTTCATCAACAAGTGTCACAGCACACAATGTGGATGTCACTAAACTGTTAGGATAAATGAAAAGAAAAGTATATGTATATTATTTATCAGCTTTATTAAATAAGTTTACAGACTCACGCAGGTAGATCAATTTGGTGCTTCTGCAAAATCAAACCATTATTCAACTGCCAAATGCCAAGATAAATAGCCCCCCCCCCCGGAAATATAATTTATCAGCAAAATTTAGAATAACTGTTTTTAAACAACCAGGCTGGTGGATATCATCAACTGAAAGAAAACAAGTATCAGTAAAATCAGGGCATCGTCGATTGTGCTGTTGTCTTCCAGTCAGTCAGTCAGTTTGATATGCAACAACAACTTAGACTATTTGGTTGGCTTCGACATAAATCATCAGCCGACAAATACTTTACGATATATAGAAATGACGGGTGGTGTACTATGAATCATTGAGTTGTAATGACATCAAATGGCGACAATAAACTTACCAGAAAAACGGCAAAAAATCGCATTGTCCGTCTCTACAAGCTGGAGGGCCGCCATGTTAAATCTCCCGGTGGATGGGAGGTGGAACCCGACTACAGAAGCAAGGCCCACTGCCATGCATTGCAATGGGGAACCCCATTATTTCAATTGTGTCCAACAAAAGTGCCTCAAAATTTCGTCGGGAACCATGACAATCCCTATTGGAAATCCTATGAGTCGTGGGTTCCCCATATGACAATTATTTGGCGGGAGATTTCACGTTGCGCTCATAGACCTCCGTCGATCAGACGGAGGTCTATGAGCGCAACGCTCAGTGCAGGATTCCAGATGCTTTATGGGATCCTGGTGGCCATTTTGAAAAATGGCCGCTGTGACCTACATAGGAAAAATTTGCGGTGGCTCCATATCCAGAAACGCTCCCCAGGCCTCGATGTACACCTAGCTGTGCCAAATTTCATGCTTTTATGAAAACAGGCACAATTCAATGGAAAATCTGCACATATTGACTGGACTATTCCTGTTATTGAATCATTTAGCAGATTTACTGTATGTAGTCTCAGCCAAGGGCTACATATATACCATGGGTTCTAGTACTGCATCCATATTCTGGTACAGGGCTGGAAATAAGCAGTGACTTAAGGGTGATTTGTACCAGAAAATCTAATCAAATTTTCCCACACCTTGTCAGTCTTTTGGTGATTTCTTCTCAATGGCTCGCAGCATGGTCATGAAAATTCAACAACTTGTCAATTTTGACATGAGGAAATTGTTGAAAGAAGGAAACTGAGAAATAATAATATCATATTTACATTTATTTTGTTCATAATCTAAGTCAATCTGGCTTAAATCAGTTAAGTATAAGAACCCCAAATGCAGCGTCAAGTTGATCTACAAGTGTCAAACAACAGTACTGGGCCATTATTTTCCAGATTTAGTACCTGCAGCTGAAAATATAAACCAGTCATTTTCAATATTAATTTTTCATTTCATATTCCTGTATTTCTTGGGTGAATTTGACTTTATATTGGGCTAATATCACTCCGGTTGTATGGTTTGACACTTTTGATCAACTTGATGCTGCAATTGGGGTTCCTATACCAAAATAAATACAAATATGGAATTTTTCTTCATATTTCTAATTTTAATATCTTCCTCATATCTGAATTGACAAGTGGGTGAGTTTTAATGATCAAAGCCATTTCAAAGGAATCACCAAAAGACTGACAAGGGGTGGAAAAGTTTGATTAATCAGATATTTAAGTAAAAATCCCCCTTAACAGTCAGGTTTCTGGGGATTGCTGGACTTGCAATTCACTGACCCTGCTGACAAGGCCCTCATTCCAATTCTCTAATCTGGTCCTCTCTCAGCATCCATGTATAAACATGCATCCAGTGAACCCAATCCCCCTTTTGCACATTAATGGGAGAACAATGGAGAGCTTATCTGTCCAGTGATTCAGGACTTCAGCTGATCAGCTACTGGTTCATATAATTTCACTTGCTCTATCTTTTAACCAAGGAGAATGTTTTGAACTGGTGATGGCTGGCACATTTTCATGTAACATTTGCCCAGATTATACATTACTCTGAGCATAATGACACTTCCTTTGGAGAAAATACAGTAAAATTATGACAGTTATCACTGTTTCAAACTAATCTCTCAGGTTAAAAGATAGGACAATGTGAAATATATCATGAACCAGTAACTGATCTGCTGAAGTTGCAGGCCAATGCCCCGAGGGACTCTTCTTTATTCTCTCAGTAATGTGCAAATGGCATATTGGTAATTACTCTATGTGATAAATGTAATGACCCATTAACCCTTTCACCAATCTACCTCTGGGTTTGGATTAAGCTATGTGTACATTTTTAAACAGGGAAAGATCGGTGAAACGGTTAAGAAGACGTCATTGGGAACAATCCTTAATTCTAGCCTTGCTGTGGTGTCTCAGTTTCCACATTCTGCTGTGTCACCCTTCACAACAAACTGAGGTGTCTCTCTTTCTGCACCCTCCACTGTCGACTGTGCTTCAGTTTCTACATCATTCAGATCTACTGTGCCTCCTTCACAACCTGCTGTGCCTCAGTTTCTACACCCTTTAAAATCTACTGTGCCACACTTTCTATACTCTTTAATACTCTGCTGTGCCTCAGTTTCCACATCCTCAACATTCTACTGTGCCTCAGTTTCTACACCCTTTAAAATCTACTGTGCCACACTTTCTATACTCTTTAGTACTCTGCTGTGCCTCAGTTTCCACACCCTCAACGTTCTACTGTGCCTCAGTTTTTACACCTTCAACATTCCCATGTGTGTCAGATTCTATACCCTTCACAATCTGCTGTGCCTGAAGCGCTATGCCCTCAACGTTCTGCTGTGCCTCACCTGCTACAGTGTCCACGGGCTTCTGTGCCTCATTTGCTACACCCTCGACACACTGATTTGCCTCAACTCGCCCTCCCTTATGAACAGAATCCATATGAAACCGAAGAGATAAATCAACGGCGAAGGCTCGGTCACATAGTAAACACTTGAAAGGTTTCTCTGGTGGATTTTTCTCCATTTTCGGTTTTATATGAGAAGATGTATCCTCTGACGATGCTCCATCGACATAGTGCTTCTCCCGTGGCAACTTTTCGGGATTATGAACCGTTGCCATGTGATACCTCATCGACCAATCCATGTTGAATAATTTTCCGCACACTTCGCAGGGGTGGTTTTTCTCCCCATTCTCAGGTCTCTCAATATTGTGATTTCTCTTCAGATGAAGCCTCAGAGACCAATCCATGGTGAAGTTTTTTTCACAAATGTCACACCTGAATGGCTTCTCTCCTGTATGCTGTCTCAAGTGCTTCTTGCGTGCCCAGCTATCGATAAATGCCTTGTCACATTTCCCACATTTGTACGGTTTCTCTCCCGTATGACTCCGGACATGGCGACTCAGAACGTTGCTGTGGGAGAATCTATGATCGCAGTATGTGCACTGGTATGGTCTCTCCCCAGTATGAGTCCTGAGGTGAATCCTCCAAGAACTGTCATTGGTGAAGGTTTTGCAGCAATACGAGCACTCGTACGGTTTTACCCCAGTATGGATTCGCATGTGCTTCCTGAGGCGATAGATGTCACTGAATTCCATATCACATTCCGTACACGGATTGGGTTTCTCACCTGTATGTGTCCTTTTGTGCGTCTTTAAATGGACAGACTGATTGAAGGTCTTTTCACATACGTCACACTTGTACGGCTTTTCCCCCGTATGGATTCGGTTGTGTCGCTTCAAATTACTGACATCTGAAAATTGTTTCTGGCAGAGTCCACACTTATATGGTGAATCCACTGTTTTCGCTACTCTCTTCGGCAGGTTATTCCCATGAATTGGCAGAACACAAGCTTCCACCTGATCATTCTGTTCAGCGTTGTCAGCCATTGGAGAATTTTCGATTATCATAACAGGCTCACACGTAGGCTCTACAATGCTCAGGGATTCCTTTTCTTCTTCTTCTTCAACGTTCGGTTCATCTGGTGGGATTATATCGGGTGCCTTAATACCGTCCTTGTGTCTATGTAAAATGTGCTGTTTTAGGGACCAGCTATTGGACAGTTTCGTCTCACAGAATGTGCAAGGGTAGTTTTTCTCTCCTGTGTGAACCCGGAGATGCTTCTTGGCCGAAGTGCTGTCGATGAACTTTCTGTCACAGACAGAACATGCGTAAGGTTTCTCTCCAGTATGCGTGCGTTTGTGAATGGTCAATGAGGACATGGAACAAAATGTTTTATCGCACGACGTGCAAGCGAACGGTTTTTCTCCAGTGTGAACTCTCATGTGACGATGCAGAACATACTGGTTGTTGAAAGTTGCCGTGCATTCCGTACACTCAAATGGCTTCTCGTCCGAATGCGTTTTCAGGTGAGTCTTGAGGTGGGTCGACTGACCAAATGACCTCTCGCAATGGTCACACTTGTACGGTTTCACACCCATGTGACTTCTGAGGTGGCGTTTCAGACCGCTCAGGTCCCTGAACGTTTTCGCACAAATGGTACATGCGTGTGGCTTCTCGCCCGTATGAATTCTCAGATGAAGGGTGAGATAAGCGGGTCTTGCAAAAGCCTTGTCGCAGATAGGACAATTGAGGGTTTTCTCCTCTTTTGGTCGGTGTGATGTGGAGAAATTTTCACTTTTATTCCTCTGTGCAGTCGGAGCCTCGGATGGTTTCGATGACAGCGGAGATATGGAGTAGAGCTCAGTAGGCAGAGGCTCTTCTGTGAGGGAGGAAGAAACAGTCACTATATTGCCAGTCTCATCAAGCGTCACTTGGGGAGGATGAAGCCCGATACTTTGGTAGAAAGTCGTCTCGTCTATCTCCACCTGAAAATTGGTAAAGACAGTGTTAGAGCAGTTTGTTAGAAAGGTCATCTGAGTTATCAGGCCTACAGATCATACATGTAGGGGTCAGTATTCCCACCTATCTTGCCTGTCTCTGACAGATACATTTTGTTGTTCGCCTTTCAGAGTTAGAAGACCATGGTATTCATGCAAATGTAGTGACACATTGTGACATCATGTGTTATGACATTGAAAAGTGACATGATGTCAACATGGTAAAAGCTGTGCGCAAAAGCCGATACAGGAATGGTGAATAGACTGGTGAAATAAGAGCCTTATGGGCTTCAATATATGTATGCACACATCTTTTTGCAACTGCCAAGACAGCAAATTAAGAGACACAAATTTGGAGAGCATACGGCCATGATCCCGGGATATTGTATAATAACTAGAATTTGATCTTGATAAAATAGGCCAAGGTCAGTCAAATAGGAAAGGTTTCTGGCCAACCACCAGTTACTTATGTAGTATGAATTTGGATCAATACTAGAATTTGACCTTTGAAAATAGGTCAAGGTCAGTCATCTTCAATAGGCTTCTGACCCATCACCAGTTGCATATATGGAAAATGAATTTGGAAAGCCTGACAGTAATTCTTTCAGAGATATTGTGTTAAAGCAAACAATACCCTTTGGCCAAAATTGACTGAAGGTAAAAAACATCAGGCTTCTTCACTCTCACAATCCACATATCTGGGGGGAACTGTACTAACATTTATACAATTTTCAATGATATACTGATTTTTGGCCACAATGACCTTGAGCTTTGATCTAAAAATTTGCTCCTCTTTGCCCCATGCAAGATATTCCACAGCTTACATGGCTTACAAATTTTAACGGACAGACAGGCAGACAGACAGAACTCGATATCACAGCTTAAAATGTTAACCAATGGACAGGCAGACAGATCCAACTCGCTATCACATTATACAAACTTGTCTCACAATGGGTGTATAAAAATGTTACTCATCTCAGATAACTGGTACGGTAAGTACCAGTAGCCAATCTAGATTTTTTCATACAGAGCTCATACCTTATGATATGTTTTATTTTATACTCCGTCAAAAAAAAATCAAGTATTGAAATTAGCTACATCAGTTAGTTACTCATTATTTCATTAATTACACACCGGGCTACTGTCTCCATATCCAGGGTTGATGCCTACAATTGTTCTGGAAAGATTTTTTTCAAGGAAATACAATGTAAAATGCTATAAAAGCAACATCGTGTATCATTACTGTGTTTGGGCTACATTTTGATGAAGACAGGTACATAATATTTCTCACCAGTCATCTGCGATAGGTGAAATTCTTCAAACATTTAAACCCTTGAAGAAATATCAAAAATTAAAACACCCACCCTCAGGCTACACTAATTTTATTGTTTGTTTCACGGGCACATTTCATTTTCTTGAGACAGGCGGTTACATCGACTCTTTCAGCTTTTGACATTATGGACACAGCCAGACGAGCAGAAACTAACAACATAAAATTGGTGTAGCAAAATGTCCAGTTTCATTTTTATTTTCGCCTCCAATCTTGTAAAAAAAAAAAAAAAAAAACTCTGAAACAAAAAAATGAAATTGGTGTGGCCTTAGGCCTTATTCATCATTGTTCATTCCTGTATACCATGGTCATTTCTGCACCAACACTGTATATGGGCGTTTTTCTAGCCATTTTATTCAAGATTACCCTGATGTATATATAAGTAAATCTATTTTGAATGGAGTAGAAAAATCTCACAGAAAAAAAAGTTTCAATATTGTGTGCGAAATGGAGCTTTTCTTACTTGCGTGCACATATTTTCAGAACTTTTCAGATATGAAAATCAAGTTTCATTTTTTTTTGTTTTGCCAAAGAAAAAGGCAGAAAAAGTTGTTGAATTTAATCGTGTGCCAAACATGCCACTTGGGGAAGAGTTTATCGAGGATTTTGAGCTACAAAAGCTTTCATTTAATCCGTCATGAGAAACCATCATAAACATTTTTGTTTGGATTGCATGAATTTCTTCTGACACAGTTTCTTGTGGCCTATGAAACAGGAGCACTTTTTTGATTGCATACATGTACATATAAATTTGCTCAGAGTTATGTTAATGTAGAGCTCAGCCCACAATGAATTAGAACTAGGATAATCCCTCTAGTACATTGTGTAATTCAACACAAGAAGTGAAATTTTCTACCATAAAATCAGACATGTCAGGGGTGACCAACTTTTAATATTGGAATGAGAAGTTGAAAAATGGTTCAAAATCATGCAAAAATCCAGCACTTCTTCAATATTCTAACGATTTTAGGGAGTGATCACATTTATCAGAAAATCCAAGTATGATTGAATTTTGTCCCTAAAGTTAGAGTTGATTGAAGTTTGATAGGGAAATTGAATTATTAGAAGGATTACCGTATGAAATCTCCATCACAGCATTCATCATGTAACACAGTGGGTGAATATGATTTAACATCACTTTCAACTACATGTATATTTCAGTCATATCATGATGTTGGGTCCTATTCCTTTTCAGACATGGAAACCCAAAGAGTAGAGTCCTATTCCTTTTTACATTTGGGAACCCCATGGTAGTGTTCTATTCCTTTTCATGCCAAGCAACTCCATCGGTAGAGTCCTATTCCCCATGAGTGTATCCCTTTTCACACCCAGAATTCCCACAGATGCCCCAGTCTGTCACTTCTTAAGACAAGCTGACCAAGGAACTGATGCCTATTATCACCATGACCTGGAGTATCCCAGGTCAACCCCAGTCCCCCAGAGCTCATGTAACACATAGAGTACTGTAAGATGCTGTAACCTGTACAATCACCTGGTCATTAGCCCTGAACTGTAGTCTCTTACCTGTACCTGCTCTCTAATCAGTTCATAATCAGTGATCATCTTGCAATCGGAGGACAATGAAATCTACACCACAGATTAACCACAAGATATGGTAATAACTGATAGATCTAACACGATGAATAGATAGAGTTATATTCAAGGGCAAAGTTTGGCTGACCCAACAGGCACAAGTATTGATCAAATATATATGTCTTCTGTCAGATGGACAGCTGGACCCAAGTCTGATAACTCTGTATTCATACTCAGTTTCCACAGATGAACTGAATTGTTATCTCCCCTTGTATTAATCAAATGGATGTTTGGTATATATGATGTTGCAGTGACCGAGTTCCCCGGCCAGGAGTTGAACCACTGGGCCCTCGCTTACGAGCCCAGCATCCTACCAACTAAGCTGAAGGGAAATTCCCGCTAGCTACACGATAGTATGATAGTACAGGCACTGGTGAACCGGCTTTCTACCACACTGGTATAGTAACACACCATACTCATTTCATTTATCACATAGCTATCTTCATTATTAATTGTGTTAATCATATTAATGATTATGTGATAACTTATTTTTTAATCAAAGACAGTACCGACATCAACCAGGGGATATCTGATAAAAACCATGTTTTGACATGGTGTCTCATGCACGTGTTGCAAACAGCTGTGTCCTCACCACCTCTTCATATCAGCCTGTTTTCGTTCCTATTCCCTGCACACAGTGAACATTTCATCTTGAAACAAACTGCCAGCACCACAAGTAGACATAGCCTCGGGTTCAATCCTTTGTCACATAGGCACAGCTCACCAGTTAATTGATTAGTAGTTGAAAGATGTTCCAGAAAATGTTTGCAGTCACTGTACACATATGAAAAAATTTTGTTCCAGGGCAAAACATGTTTGCAAAATCAAACAAGTTTGATTTCACAAACATTTATCCCGAACAGCTATTATTACTTGTTACCGGGACTTTCTCTGCAGGATATCCCTAATTTCAGCAAATCACAAAAGCTCATATCAGACTGGTAAAATGAGATGGCGGGTAGCAGGCCAATATTGATGAGTTGCTGCCGAACCTTTGACACAGATACGTGACGTCAGCTCTGTGATGTACTCTCACCACGATTACGTGACTAACTTCCTTGCCATATGACAAGAAGAGGGCAATACATCGGAATGAGCAAGTTGGAGAGCTCGCATTCACATTCACAATTGAGCGAACTTAATAACAATTTTGAAACTAATAATACATGTAATATTGTATTTAACAGGATTTTGTCGGGGCATTATACTTTCATTTTGGCTTTCCATCAAGCAGCCCACAATAGTCAGTAGCGGCTCTGGGTCCTTGGGCCACTAATGACTATGTTGGGCTGCTAATTATTGATGTCAGGCTGATAAAAAAGTATAATGCCATATAAAATCATGTTATCGTTATATTATGTAAAAGTCAAAAAAGATACAACCTCAGAACTCGTGTTGTTTTCTTGGAAGTCTCCTGTTAAAACTGATTGAGATAAGACTGTACGAAGATGAAGACACTTACAGTGTGTGGTACACCATCAGTTTGTGCCTGTTCAATCACATACACGACTTCCATCGTCTTCTACTTTGGTTGATACTTAGTTATCAGAAGTATTCTACAAACTCCTAATGCCAGTCGATGTGGTTTCAACTGAAAAAGAAATTTGGGAAAATTAATGGATTATGCTTTGATAATCTGGTGTCTCGGTCTTCCTTAAACCATTTTCTAGCTGTAGAGGAAAATGGTTGATGTTAGACTCTAACATTTTTGCATTGTGGCAATTGGTCATGAGATTGCGACATTATGGACCACTGGCACCACTTCATTGTCTGAGTAGTAGGGTGTACATGTACAGGACGGTGAGGCCTTTCGGTCCAACATGACAATAAGTAATAACATACAGTTGATTAAATACAATCAAGGAGACATCATGTTTGTTGAGAATACTCTGAATTTCGGCCACATTTCATGATGTTATTCAGCCAGCCTACTGCTACATGTACTTCCTCATAACATTTCTTCTTTTTTATTAGGGATTTATTCAACACAACATTTTTATTTAGCTCAAGTTTCCCTAACCCTTCACCCAGATGATGGTTAATATCCAGTAGATTGCCTGAGTTGGGGTGACAGAGAATTATCACCTCAAAACATGGTAATTGGCTACATTTTCTTGTCGATTCTGTCCCCTATATGATTTGAAGCTAGTCTCCCCTCCTTTAGCAGTGATAGCCTTATAAGATGCCAATTTGGCTTGGAGTCCTATGACCGTACATGAATGGGAAAAAATTTAAAACACTGCCAGGACTTATACTTATTTCAAACCTCACCCACCTACCTTACGATCTTCTGTGTTCAATATGATTATCAAGCTCACTATTGGTGATTTCCTTGGTCGTGTAACTCTTCATTGTTCAACGCAAAGAAGCAAAATATCCTGGGCGCAAAATCCAGGACCCCTGAAACCGTCATGTTTTTTGACAATATTTTTCCAGGCTTGCATGTATATTTGAACCGCGGATGATGGCAATCGATCGGGATTCCATCCCCATTCTATTCCTGCTTTTTTTATAGACGACCTCATAAAGATGTCATCCACAACAAAGTAGAAATTCTCAGATTTTGAGCCCAAGTTATTTTGCTTCTGTGCATTGAAGTTGAACCTTGAAAAGTTACATGACCGACTACATCACCAATAGTGAACTTGATAGTCCTATTAAACACAGAATAAAATAAGGTAAGTGGGTGCGGTTTGAAATGAGTATTTTTTGCAGGCGGCATTCTAACTTAGATGCCAAGCGAAATTGGTGTCTTATAAGGCTATAGTGAGGAGAGACCTACTGGGTCTAGTATCATTTTGCAGGGTGTGAAATAGACAAACAAATTCTAATTGCCCATCGGCAAGCATGGGCAACCAACACATCCAAATGCATTGCAATTTGGACAGAATTTGGTTGCCCAAAGAAAATGTAGGTTGCCCTGCGCAACCGGGTGGAGGGCTATTTTGCACCCTGTTATGTCATCCTGTTAAAATCCCTTTCCTTAGTCCAATACAATTGGTGACTGACAGCCTTTCTTTTATTATTTGGATGTTCGATTGGGCTGTACAGTCCCATTGGTAACGAAGTCAAGTGCAGGTGCAGAAATCTTTCTCCAGAACGACCATTGAAAAATAGGAGATTTTGAGAAAATAAAGAACTGACAAGCACACTCACCAGTAGAAATGAATTGCTCGTGTTTCAAGGCACAAAATAACACCACCTACACAACTGAGCCACTCTATGTAAAGTTCCACGGAGACAACAAACTTTCACATTTTCCAAAGCCTCGAAAATCCGTCCAAAAATGGCATCTACGGCTTCAAACTAAAGCATTATGGGAAGTAATCACATGATCTCTTGTGGCACATGGTGTACACAAACGCACGTGTACAGAAAGGGACCTTTCAAAAATTACCAAAAAGTGAGCACAAATCTTGTGCATTAGTCAGATAATTTGAGAAGACCCCGTATCTCAGGGTATCACGATTCGTTCACACGTGTTGGTGTGTGCCTACGTCACTTCCCTTCATGTGCCAAAGTAGAAGGCGCCTAATTTTTTTACGCTGATCGGACAAGATTTATCTGCCTATGGCTAAATGAGAGATCGATGAATGCCTGGAATGTGCCATTTTGTGGATCTAAGCTGCACGGACACATTCAAACCGGTCAGTAATCATGTCAATTAATTATCGCGTCACAATTTGACAATTTCCGAGGTCCGAAGCCCTGCCCCTTGAAACAATATGGCAGCCTATGTGACTGTGATACGGACATGGTAGACATCAACATGATATTAAAGGAGGACGTATTCCAGTCACATTATATTGGACTACCCTTTCCTAGGAAGATACATCATGTAGGGAGCTATTGTCTGAGTCTTTGTGCGGCTGAAAAGGCTCAAGTCTAGACATATTGTTGTCTCCAGACACGGCTATTGTAGCCTACGGTGACCAATTAGCATGTGGGTCGTAATAGCATGGGTCGGGAGCAGTGGAGTATGAACCCTTTCCTATTTCTTACATATAGGCTGTAATCAGGTCATGGATAATATCCCAAATGGGATATATATCTCAAATGGGATATAATATCCCAATTGAGATATTCCCCCATATCCCAAATGGGATATCTGATGAAAGTATTGTCCACAATTGGCAAACCCAGACATCCTCGGACAGGGTTTGGAAATGGACATGTTCATCATGAAATAAACTAAGCAACATGCCTTGTGTCGTACCCAAAACCTCACTCAACTTTGTTGACATGCAATTTTATCTTCTTGACAAAATTATCAGAAAAAGTACTTTTATCACGGTATCCAGCATCTTCATTTTATCCAGCCAATTTCTACGTTCCCACTTCGAACCTGCCTTGATTTATCTGACCCCTTCAGTGTTCAAAATCCGAGGTGTAAATTTCACCTTCTAACGGCAGAAGAACCAATCAGAACGTACACATCGATTGCTAGTGAAGGTCAGTGAAGTCACGTAGAGTGACATCATCCTCTATTAGCGGCGTCTTTCCTCCTAATAAGGTGCCCACAATTTAGGTCAGCCAATCAATAACGCTTTTGTGCGACCCATTTCGAATTTCAAATGCTTTCGAGGTCAGTGACGTCTCGTGTCTATTTATAAGTTATTTGAACATTGAAGGGGTCCAGATAAATCAAGGCAGGTTCGAAGTGGGAACGTAGAAATTGGTTGGATAAAATGAAGATGGGTATCCAGTAGTGATTGTTAATATATATTGATTATGATTTAGAATGAATCAATTCATTGCCACCTTTCTCTAAAAATATCATAATGGCCAACAACAACAACACCGCATACTATAACCTGGACATAAGCTTAAAGTGCTCAGGAGTCAAATATGGGACAATTGTAGAGTTTGTGATTTGTATCTTTTAGAAGCTCATTTCACTTCGTGTATATGCATATACTACTTGGTGTTCATACTCCATGGACCTGGTAAATACAGACATATTTATTGTCATATATCCCATTTGGGATATCAAAAAATATCCCACTTGGCATATCATATCCCATTTGAGATATATATCCTATATATCCCATTTGGGATATTATCCATGACCTGGTAATCAGGTCCGGGAAATCCCACGAACTCGCGTATATACGTCAGTTCGCATATATAGGTCAACTGACCATTGAGTGATAGGCCAGTTAGCCTATATATATGGTTGTCGAACGAACATTCCTCGCTCACTGGAAAACGATCTCAAAGTGCAAGATGATATGTATGTGAGAGACACTTGGAATTGTACTCTAACTAACCTGCACATTGGTGACAAATACTTTTACGGCATGTCTCTGACACGAATTGACTAAAATAGACCCCCAACTTACCATTTCCCTCATTCTCGTACTTACGTTCATCTATCTGCATCAGATTTTCACAAAAATCAACGGAGCGTTTACATCAGCTGTCTATATCGTGGGCGCAGCCATTTGCAAAGACAGGGCCGCGTGCAACGCGAGAAAAGCGTGCAGTGGTCTTGCTGCAGTCAAATTCCTGCTAAGTCCGTTATCCGCATTCGGGAACTCCTCATATTTTGCACGTCGTACAGCTTTTGTTTTTCAAAGTGCAAAATATGAGGAGTTCCCGAATGCGGATAACGGACTTAGCAGGAATTTGACTGCAGCAAGACCACTGCACGCTTTTCTCGCGTTGCACGCGGCCCTGTCTTTGCAAATGGCTGCGCCCACGATATAGACAGCTGATGAAACGCTCCGTTGATTTTTGTGAAAATCTGATGCAGATAGATGAACGTAAGTACGAGAATGAGGGAAATGGTAAGTTGGGGGTCTATTTTAGTCAATTCGTGTCAGAGACATGCCGTAAAAGTATTTGTCACCAATGTGCAGGTTAGTTAGAGTACAACTCCAAGTGTCTCTCACATACATATCATCTTGCACTTTGAGATCGTTTTCCAGTGAGCGAGGAATGTTCGTTCGACAACCATATATATAGGCTAACTGGCCTATCACTCAATGGTCAGTTGACCTATATATGCGAACTGACGTATATACGCGAGTTCGTGGGATTTCCCGGACCTGGTAATAGGAGACCCTATAAGATGACATTCCACCCATGATTCTCTACCTCTCCCATACCCAAGCCTCTATCTCAGGGCACTGTGTGCGTGGGGGGGGAGGGGGGGGGCGCCAACTACGTTCGTTGGATCATCTTGCACCCAGTTTTCGTCAAGCACAACCGACATATTATTTGTCTTGCCTTTAGCTACTTCACTTGGAGCTTCTGTACACTGGAGGATAGACTCGCCCATGATAAGATAAAACCATATCGGTAGTGCATATAATAACAAACACTCATATTCGACCGACAAAATAACATTTTTCTTTGTAAAACTGCTGCCACACACCTCTTCCTTCGAGTTCGACAACTCTCGCGTAGCGCACGGGAACGGGTTAGTATGAAAAATGTGACCCAAAACAATTGGCGGACAGACGGACCACGATACTTCGGAGGCGAAAATGGAAGTAGTTGACCCCTTTCCCGGTGATCGATTTATTAGGAGAATTACGATAATTGATTATTTCACATATGTGAAAAAGTTTGCACATATGTCAACAAGATTTCAAAATATGTAATATGTATAAAAGAATTAAACATATGTAGAAAAGTAAAATTATTTTGAAAAACATTTATTTATATATTTGCAAAACTTGTCCACATATGTACAACCTTTTCAAGTATGTTAAATAAAAGTTTTTCTACATATGTTGAAATCATTTTTACATATGTGGAAAGGTTTTACACGTATGTGAAATAAATGATGAAATACTAAAACGACTGGCCAGGCAAGCGGTTTCAGTATTTAATCATTATTTGACATATGTTAAAAAACTTTTGAACAAAGAGTTCAACATATACAAAAGAATACACATATGTAGGAAATTTAGCATTAATTCACATATGTGGAAATGTTTATACATATGTGGAAAAGTTTTACACATATGTGATATACTCTTATATTTTTATCTATATGTAAAATAATTTTCCACCAAAAAAAAAATGAAAAAAACCCCTAAAAAGCACAACAGTTATCGCGGAAGGTGCTATTTGTGTTCTTACTTACTTGTATCTTGGAGAAATTTTAAGCTCTAGATAGCTTATCATCTCCTTCTGTACAGAACGTCTAGACACATTCCGCTTCCGGTCGGCATTCGGTAACCAAAATTGGAGTTAATAAATATGTGTGGTGTCAAACCTACGATTACGCCACAGTTTATCCAGTTGTGTTTTGAAATTATCAACAGTTTCAGAAGTCACGATATCATCTGGTAACGAATTCCACTCATCAATATGTCTCTGCGAGAAACTATGAAGACGGACATTTTTTGTACATCTGGGTTTTACCAACTTTTTGGAGTGTCCTCGTCTCCTTTGAGTGGACAATTCAAAGAAGGTGCCTGGGTCAATGTCATCTTTGTGACTTAGAATTTTGTACATTTGTATTAAATCCCCCCGTTTCCGTCTATAGTCTAGGGTAGGAAGATTAAGATCTCGAAGTCTATCCTCATACGAGAGATGTGAGAGTTCTGGAACAATCTTAGTTGCACGCCTCTGAATATTTTCGATGAGTTTCAGGTCCTTCTTGTACATCGGGTACCAAACTGCATCACCATAATCCACCAATGATCTCACGAGGGATTTATATAGAGTCAAAAATAGTTCCTTGCTCATGAATTTGAAAGTACGTTTGATCAGACCAGTCATCCTGTTAGCCTTATTAGCAACAGTGTTGATATGCTTATCAAATTTTAAATTACTCTGGAACAATATCCCTAGATCCTTCTCTTCATTGTCACTTTTAATGAGTTTCCTAGTGCCATGAGAGTCTCGCATATAGTAGTTTCTATCAAATCGGACATTTCCGTACTGAACCACCTTACATTTGTCAGGATGGAAAAGCAGTAGCCAATCGTCAGACCAGTCACATAAATAATCAACATCTCCCTGTAGAATTTCCTGGTCCTGTGTGGTAGATACAGCTCGGTATACTTTGGTGTCGTCTGCGAAAAGCTTGCACACGCTCTGTACTTTCCCTGGCATGTCATTTATGTACAGTAAGAAAAGCACTGGTCCCAGGACTCTTCCTTGCGGCACACCGCTGGTGACGTTTGTCCAGTTTGAATATGATCCATTTATCACCACTCGCTGGCGTCTCCCATGTAGGAAGTCGCTAATCCACTGAAGCACACTTCCTCCAATTCCATATGATTTAAGTTTTGCGAGTAGCCTTCGGTGTGGCACGGTATCAAAAGCCTTTTGAAAATCAAAGTATACTGCATCAATTTGATAGCCATTGTCTAGTGCCTTGGTCCAATCCTCCAGAACAGTGAGCAGCTGTAACATACAGCTCCTATTTCGTCGAAAACCAAACTGACAGTTTGATAATAGATTATTGATAGTCATATGGTCCAACACAACATTCCTTACGACTTTTTCTAGCAGTTTACACACAATCGATGTTAGGCTTATAGGCCTGTAATTTCCAGGTGCGGATTTGTCTCCCTTTTTGTACACAGATGTAACATTTGCATCCTTCCAACAGTTGGGTATAATTCCAGTACTAAGTGATTTATTAAAAATTTTGTGAATTGGGATACACACAATATCAGCAGTTTCAGAGAGAAATCGAGGATGACAGCTATCAGGTCCTGAGGATTTGGAAACATTGAGTCCCTGTAGGAGTTTTAGAACTTCCTCGAGCGACACAGATGCATCACATACAGAGTCTCCATTAAAATATTGTGGCACTGTCGGTAGTTCCCCATCCGGTTCGTCAGTAAAAACTGATGCAAAAAACTCATTCAGTAAGTCAGCTTTATCTGTGTCCTTATTTACTGTGTCTCCACTAGGCGTCCGTAAGTCACCAATACCGCTGAAGGATTTTGTTTGTTGATTTACGTATGCCCAGAATGCTTTAGGATTACTCTTAATATTTTTTGCTAGGCTCTCCTCATGTGCTCTTCTAGCAAATCTGGTAGCTTTGGTTGCCTGGTTCCTTATTTTACAGTACTCCTGGTAATCACGATAATCTCTGGTAAATGTGTAGCGTTTCCATACTTGGTATTTTTTCTTAACTTTCTTCATACAAGTTTTGTCCATCCAGATTGGTTTCCTGCGTTTCGTAGGGTTTGTAACAAAAGGTACATTCCTCGCAATACAGTCTGTAACAATTTCGCTAAATACTTGCCACGCTTCATTTACGTCTAGGTCATCCAAGATGTCCCAATTGACATGACTTAAATCCTCTTTGGCCTGTGCATAGTTGCCTCTATTGAAGTTAAATTTTTTCTGCACTCCAGGTCTATTGTCGCTGCAGCCATGCAATGTGAATTCGATGATGAGGTGATCACTCGCACCTAGATGGTTCTTGTACTCTATATTTTCTATAATGCTATCCTGGTTTACCAGAAGTAGGTCCAGTGTATTGGGTTGCTGGCCCAGTCGAAACCGCGTTGGTTCAGTGAACAGCTGGTAAAGGAAGTTGTCTCGCACACATTCAATGAATTTAAAAGAACGATGCTGATCACTGCCACTCGTCGTCCAATCTTTCCAACAGATTTCTGGAAAATTAAAATCACCGACCACACATATATATTGATACTGTTCATTTGTAGCTTCGGTTAAGAGTTCATTTAAGAGTTCAGTATTTTCATCACTACTGGAAGGACTCCGGTAAACACCACCAATAAGTATGTTCACATTATTTGCCAGTTTCACATTACACCACACGGATTCCTTGAAATCATGATCATCCAGTTGTGGGCATTCAGTTGCCTTTAGTTCATGCTTAACATGTATAACGACGCCTCTACTATCTGCTACTGTTTTGCTAATAAAGGGTTCATATCCTTCAATTTGTAGCTCTTTCTTGGTAATGTTCGTAGATGGAATAGCCTTGGGATAAATTTCTGTGATTACAATTATATCTGGATTTGAAAGTTCAATATGTATTCTCAGTTCATCCATTTTATTCAGTATATTGTCAGCATTTGTGTACAGCACACCAAATTGATTAATTTCAAGGTCACTAACTTCAAATAAGTTGGGGTCTCCCATGCCATGGTTTGGCAAATCACTAATGTCAGACAAATTGGGATCACCCACACCAGGATTTGGTAAATCAATAGATTCAGATGAGTTGGAATCTCCCCCATCAAGATTTGGCAAAATAATAGTTTCAGATAAATCCATGCTTTCAGCTGAGTTGGGACATTCAGATAGTTCTACTTGAAAATCCAATTTGCTTAGTTCACAGGCCACAGGTTCTACATATTCTTCAGGCATCAAGCACGTGTCGCCTGAAAGAGATAATTTATCCGGATTACAGCTAACAGAACACAACATATTTACAAGTTTTGCTATGTACACATCTCCATTGCCACTACTTCTTGTCATTAGAACCTCCTCGGGAAGAGGTTTCGGGGGAGTCGATGACCCTACCTACACCGTTCCAGGGATTATCAGGTTTGTTATTCACCAGTCGTGGCAAAGGGGGGATAACCCGAGGGTCAGTTGACTTTCTAATTATCCTGCCTCTACTTATAATGTTGTATTATGTATTATTAGTACAGTGGAAACACGAATAAATCGCGGACTGAATTGGGATTGATTAGGGAAATCGCTATTGTAAGTCAATTGTGAGGCATGGCAGTGTGCCTAACATCACAGGACAACGGTTCTTCTTATTTTGCCAACGAAAGGATTCGGATGGACTGACTCACTCACTCACTGACTCACTGACTCACTCATTACCGGACAATTTGCAAGTGAGAGCCCACTTCGTAGGAATATTTCAATTTTTCAAGACTGTTATCAAATATATTTAAATAACAACATTCCCATTTGAGTTGACTCATAATATATGGTAAATTTCATTACATTCAAGCAAGAGAAATTCAATGAAAAATCAAGCACAACAGAGGATTAGTATACCTCAGCAAATGAGAGTCTGGAAACATGGGCAATTGGGACGTTTTCGTTTCGGCTCCGCGATAAGTCTGGGTTTTCGTAGAACCCACGATATGGCGACAACTCAACTCGTCCTCCAAAAAAAAGCACATCAATGATCAGCCAGATGGGAAAGGACAACAGCTGTCAGTCTCACGTCTGTGATTCGGAATAGTCTACAGTAGAGACGACACTTGAACTATACAGCCTAACAATTAACCAGCATGAGTGGAAGGGTGGGAGACCTCAGCACAAAACAAGCAGAGGTTTTGAAAAAGGTAAATCTAAAAAACGTGTGTTGTTGTTGTTGGTTAGTTCATGTAATGTCAGATTGTATTTGTATTTTGGCTAGGAGCTGATGAGTATATGCTAGGTGAAATATATAAGAACTGTTCAGTTTAATTACCAATCAGCAATCAACAACTGATCAATCAATGAATTCAAGCAATCCATTTAGAGTGAAACCTAGCTATAGAACCTTTGCCGTGTAGGTGGGCGTGGCTGTTGTTCCCTATACGGCTGTAGTTCCTTCTCTTTACATTTCATCCCACGAACTTTTGAATTCACGTCTACACATACAAGAAGAGCCAAGAACACCAGTACTAGCTGGTGATAATAAAATGTACCTCGTTATTCTTCTTGTACATGTTGTAGTCTTTTGTCACTTCCCTCCATGTTAGAACTCTCGGTAATTTCCCTCATCCTTAAGTTATCATCAATTGTTCAAGATTCTCGGGGATTTGGATAACAGCTGATGGCCATTCAACCGTCAGTCATGTAAATTGACTTTGCTCGGACTTTGCCGGAGATGGCGATGAATGAATGAACACAAGTCGTGGGGGCATGCATGATTTTTCGGGCGAGTTCGATGACAGTCCAACGCATGCATGCATTGCTATCTTCATTATATGTCAGAAAACTCTGTGAAGGTGTGATTAACTGCTCTCCGCGAGGGAAGACAACTCTTCCGCCACATGGCGTGCTATCCTAAATACTCCCCGCAAAGTGTTGTTATCGCCATTCTGTGCACAAATGTATAGCTTTCTGGGCATCCCAGTGCTTGGAGAGTGCCTTGACGTATGCGGGAGCACGAAATATGGCGGGAGCTAATGGTCTTTTTGTCAGAGCCAATCCAGATGAAACGATTGGAAATATCATAGCCGAACACTGCGACAGTTTGATGGTAACGGAGATCAGGACATCTCTCTGAAACTGCCAATTTCGGAGACGGAAGCATGACCCCTTCATGACATTCCGGCGAAGATTCTGCAGTCGGTATGTGTTTGTGCGAGCCCACAAGGAGACTGAGAAAAACCTGTCAACGCAAATAAAAATGTCTTTGATATTCTTAGGAGTGCACAGAAGCGATACGATCGTCTCCCGAAGTCCAGGTTTGTATAGATCAAAAAGTTATCAAAGCGGGATGTTATCAAAACGGTCAAATATTCGAATAGTATATATTTTGCCTAAATTGAATTTTCAATGATAAACCGGTAACCTAAAAGTGTTCTACGCGAATTTTTCGAAACCAGTATTCAATCATCAATAGTAATATGTGATATGAATTTCATTATTCAAGACATTTTCAAAGTGGCATATACAAATCTATACAAGGCTAGTTCAGTTTTATGATTTTTAACCTCAACCCTTGATCATAGGGATATTGTCTTTGTTAAGTACGTCTGTCCACCTGTCTAATATTAACCTGTCTGGTCTGGCCTAGCCTATGACAGGTAAACTATTCTGTTTTGATTGTAAACATTTTTCCAGTGAGACTCAGAGTGTCATGTGAACGGTTCAGGAATAAAATAAGAGTGAGATTCCGTCCAACAATTCACTTTCCATCTCGTTTTCTTGTTTTATGGGTTAACAGTGCAAGCTTTTATCACTGATCAGACATTCAGCAGGCAGCTGTCGTGCATACTAGATACCGGCCATGATTTTACTTCAACATTTGAAAATCTAATTTTGTTGTGCTAATTTTGTTTGGGGAGATTTTTTTTTTTTCGACCGACAACCCAAATTTTTGGGGCCTTCAATCCGTAAACCAAGAAATAAAAAAAAACTGGCCTTATGGAGCAATTTCGACAGTTTCGATCACACTATTTGGTGCTAGCCTGGGTTTTAGTACTACAGAGGTAATTTATTCCAGGTCTCCACATAACCCCTTTGTGTACGAATGTTAAAAGAATAGCTTACATTCATCTTCATTTTCAGCACAATATAACCCGATATTAAATGTGACACATCCAGAAAACAAATCAGCATCTCAATTATCTCCCTTCGCCCTTGATTCACATGCTGTTTGCCTGTGCGGATATGTGTGAACTGCAACTTTCGCGTTTACTGCCGAAATTCTCGAAGTTCTGTTAGTTCAAATGTTAAAATCTTTCAGTGGATAATTGGGCCGTTCATAAGGTTTCAATAAATACTAATATCACACATTTTCATTTTATCAAGCCAATTTCTTATCTACGTTCCCACTTCGAACTTCCCTTGATATATCTGGTCTGGTTCCATGGGTTGTGTGCAAAGTCATGTCATTTTTCTCTTACTTCGATTAAATGTTCAAACATTTATATCATTTCAAACTACACCTGGCTTCAGTTAATCTGTAAGCCTAATCATGTGCCACCAGACCACCACAATGTTAAAGATACTCAGAATCTGTCCGTATCTTCCTGGACAAGCTGAAGCACCTTGTCAGAGAAAATCACCATGTTATCAAGATTCAGATCACCAAATGGCATTTGATGCAGTGGAACAACTCGTCCAAAAATCAGAAAAAAATAAACATCAAAAATCAAATTGTTTAATGATTAAAAAATTTATTACTTTGAATTAGATGGATACGGTGTGTCTGACAGTTATCTTATGGGTCATCGACAGTTGCGGATCCCTTTCTCACTAAGCGAATATAATAATAATCTTTTTCATAGGTTTTTGGGGGTTCTCCTGAAAAGTCTAGTTCTTCAGAAGTGAACGAACAAAAAAATCTGAGATATTCTTTTATTTTCCCAATATATCAGTCTTGTTATCTCTGCCAGTCGACCGCTATGCGAATGCGATGGTCAGTCTGAAAATGTATCTTTCTGCTTGCTGTAGTCTGTAGACTAGAGTTGTTGACTATTCGTTGTGATATCATCTTCATTTTATCAAGCCAATTCTACGTTCCCCCTTCGAACCTGCATTGATTCATCTGACCACCTTCACTGTTCAAAAGCTGAGGTGTAAATTTCACTTACGAATGAGAGACGAACCAATCAGAACCTACACGCCGATTGTGTGTAGAGTGACATCATCCTCAAGTAGCGGCGTCATTCCTTCTAATGTGGTGGTTGTATTGGCCCAATATATAGGTCAGCCAATCACTAATGCTCTTCTATGACACATTTCGAAATTCAAATGGTTTTGAGGTCAGTGACGTCTCCTGTCTATTTATAAGTTCTTTGAACATTGATTGTTCATAAAAAATGTAAAATATATATATATATATAGTGCTTTAGATATTAGAATGTCTAACAATAATAACCGGCCATTTCTTTTCCTTTTTTTTTTGCAGTTTCGGGAAAATATCAAGGACTTGCTGAAACCGGAACATGACGATTATTATCTACTACGCTGGCTTCGAGGTAAGGGAGCTTCTTGAAATTGGGGCATGCTAAAGGAACTGGCCATAAGGCATTCCAAGCAAAATGGAATGGTGTGCCGAGTTGAAACTCCTGGGAACTCCATGACATACTATTTGGAACTCAGCAGTGAAAGGATGGCATATGGCATGCCAAACAATTGCACGGAGGGAATGGCATATGCCACTCCAATTGGCAATCCTCTCCATGCAACGACGTTAAATCCTACTCACTCACTCACTCCTCTCCATGCTGATCAGAACACTACACTGAGTATGGTGTATGGTATGATAAGCAGCATATGCCATTCTTACCAAAGAACTCCTGCCCTAGTCTCAAAGAGAATAACATTAATATTGTAACCATGATTACTGTGACATGCATTTCAATAATATCGAGTCTTGACAATAATTGGCCTCAAAAGAAAGATGAATGCAAATAAGTTTACAATACAATAGTCATTTGGTGATGATGATTGGTAATTGATCAAAAATATGTTCCCAAAGTGACTCAATAAATAAACTTGAAGTTACATTGCACGTATTGTATCTGTATAAACAGAAATGTAATAAGGGTTGTAGGTAACACATTTTTTTATGCTTTGTTTTGGGTTATATATTGTGATTTCTGTCTATCTTTCTATTAAAAATAACCCATGCCATACAATTGATGTATCTCCAGTTTCAAGTCTCTATGGATTGGTAATATTGGTACCAAACTTTTGAGCATACTTTCACCATGCGACAAGGAAGAACGCTATTCATTTTTAGCTCAGAAGGTCAAAGGTCAAAGTGAATGACCCAAAAATGAGGAAATCATTGAAAATCATTTTGGTGGAGTTCCCTCAAGAAAACTTTTAATGTAGATACATGCATTCAGATTGAGATAACTAATGATCCTACTGTCAATATTCACATTGTTGGAATCCTGCAGAAATAAGCTTTCTAATTACGTAATCACATCTGTATTTTGATCATGTACATAGTTATTGCAATTGAAAGACAAATGCTGTGGGTGTGAGAGCAAGTCTGTACAGGGAGGATGCAAGACCTTCAACTTCTCTATATGTTATATTTCATGGTTTTATTCTCTTTTGTACCTATCATCCTGAGCCATTTGAATTGTCTTTCCTATCTAGCCCGAGAGTTTGACCTCAAGAAGACAGAGACTATGATCAGAAATGTGAGTACATGCAATCCTGTATGCTACCTTCACTGAACTGACTGAATGGCCCATTATGGGGCTGAGCATGATGATGACAGCAGATTAATATTGTTGTAGACCCATTACTTTTGCTGTATAAATTAAGACAAAGAAGTGCACAGCATTTTCTCCAAGCAACATTGCTGCACAGTGGCACTATTTAAATTTAAAGTGAGTACACTCATATTTCAATCGGTTTCAGTGACTCAATCTGAACCTCACCTGCAAAATTCTGGTTGGTCACTCTTCATTTCTCCCACATATGGAGGCATGTTTTTAATCAGTGATAACTGATATTATATAACCCTACTATTTGAAACGAAGGACCAGTATGCTGATGACTATTTTGGCAACTTTAAGTTGAAAATATGTCACATATCAATAGTTACATGTAGAGAAAAAAATGCTCCACATTGGAAGGTGAAGACCCATGTGGGCATGGTGGGTCACACCTCAATGCACACACCATCTGAGACGATATAAGGGAAGGCCTCCATTTGATCACTCCAAAAGCACTTTCACTTTCAGTTTCTATGATCTGTTAAAGAGCTAATGCATTCATTTTGAATATATGCATTAAATAATACTGGACACAGCGCTGTCATTTTAGTGGAAAAATTAAGTAATTACTACAGTCATACTTTGTATTTCTATGTGATTGCCTTGTATGTCCTATGTTTGTCATCGGCTCAAAATCAAAAATGAGTTGGCAACTGTCGAGGATAATGCCTGATGTGACATCGAAAAGAAAACATTTTGATGCCAGCAACATCACTTTAGAACTCCACACAGCCTTCGAAAGATTGCTGGACATCAAAGGCTATGACAGTTGGAATGCTATCAGGCTCTGTCTTCAGCTGCGTTTTCTGTTTTGTTTTTGCGCATACATGTGACAAAAATTGGACTTCCGAAGCAGTCCCATGAGAAAAATAATTGTCACAATTACTTACTTTTTCACCAAATTGTCAGCTCTTTCAGTACGAGTTATTTAGTGTATACTTTAAAAATTATAGCATTTATTTCATTATTTACAGAATGCAGCCTGGCGTAAGCAGAATGGTGCTGATACGATCTTGGAGGACTGGAATCTACCAGAGGTGGTCACGAAGTACTACACAGGTGGATTCTGTGGCCAGGATAAGGCGGGGGCTGTACTCTGGATAGACCCCTTTGGTTATATTGATCTCAAAGGTATACATAATAATAAGCACCTGACATTTATAATACGCCCCCCCCCTCCCCCCCTTCGTATCAGAATGAGATAGCCGCTTTCTTATACAGGTATCATGGGTTAAAAGGTCAGGGTATATACCATATCCTCTGATGGGGATGATAGGTTATGGTCCTCTGCCTTATTTTCCGGCTTACACATCTTAACTAATTAACATTCGAAAGTGATCAGTCTCCTTAACAATGGGAGACTGTTTATCTTATCAAAATTTCTATCATAACACTGACTGTCATGTGCTGGGCCTTGTTTCACAGAGTCTTTGTCTGATGGAAATCGGTCGCAAATGATTCATATGAACATTGGTGTTTCACATAACCTTGTTTCATGCGAATCTTCTTATGTTTGATCACAAATATGCGAGAGGATGAGCCTGTCACAAACCTTGCACGAATGTTATATTCAGGCTTTCTGTTAACTACAAAAACCTGGATTTCATTTATTGTCAACAATGAGGGATGTTCCATCCATTGTGACCCGTAGACATGATAGAAAGCACAAAGTTATATCTTTGGAAGTCCCCAATAACACGGTTGCTGTTGTAATTCCTATCGAAGACGGAATGGAGTATCACCCCTCCAACACAGAAGAGCTTACTTCCAATCAAAATCTTATGGGTTAAAGGGAACGTAAACTCTGCGGTAAAACACCGCGGGAATTATACAAGAGTCCCGATAGATTAAAAAAATTGTGACAAATATTTTTTCTCATTTTTTTCCAATGAATGAGACAGACGCAAACATAGAAAATACCGTGATTTGGAATTTCTTGGGGGCGCTGCCACGTTTATTTTGGGCAGGATTTTTATCCAATGGGAAAGCGTGAAATTCAGTTGTGCTGATAATCCTACGTCATCGGACATTCTCTGCGTCGAGATAACATGGCCGCATATGGTCGTTTCCATGCACTCCTCCGTTTCCCAACTAACAGAGGCAATGTTATAGATTAGCTTTGATGTAGAATACGGCCTGATTCTAGCAGATATTCTACGATGCCGGGCTGCTCTGCATTTGGCTGTCACATTGTACCAGGTAATCCCGACACGTCGCACTATCATCCTCGTTCATGTTTGTAAGCTATACGGTCTCGAATACTGCACCTCTGCCAATTGACACGTTTTTACCTCCAGAGGCAGAAGAACTAGTGTCCGCTGACGTCACGATTCTTCAAACATGGTGGCCTCTATGTTGTTCCAGTGTAACGAAGTTAAAACGTTTAGTACTGCTTTGAAAAAATTGTAAAAAAATATCTGATACACGATTTGGATTCTATGAGGAAAAAGCTTTAACTGGCCATGCACGGTTCACCACAGTTTGCGTTCCCTTTAAGTTTTGTACAAAAAAAAACTATTATTAGACAGTTATGGTAACTCCTCTATTCCAATCACAGGAAGTGAAATTTCCCACCACGAAATCTGGGGGTGATCAAATTTATTAGAACAGGACATTGACAATATGGTCTATAAAAAATCATGCAAATAATCTATTGTTAGTTATTTTAATGATTTTGAAGAGAGATCAAAGTTATTAGAACAACTGATTGACTTTACTGATTGAATTACAATAGAAGGATTGAATTATCATTTTGCAGGTATCTGTAGATCAGTGAAAAAGAGGGATATCATTAAAAGTAAAATTCACTTACTGGAACGAACATATAGACTGTTTGACGAGTATACTAAGAAGGTAGGTTACTTTTGAGTGCTATCGTCTTCAGATAGGATATTAAGTACACATATGTTATTTACATGCTGTAAGAATCCATACTGTTCCGTTTCTAGAAAAAGAAGTTTTAACAGTCCTAAAAAGCTGTGCACATGTATATATGAACCCCTGCCTATACATGTATGATACCTTTGTGCATTGGACATGTTGGAATACAGTCTTCTCACATCATCCCATAAGTGTTAAAATTTAATCTGCTACCAGTGTGAAATGTACAACCACATTTAATCAGGGGACGAAATGTTAGATAAAAATTACTCGTCTCAGGTGACAGGGAGCACATTTTTACTTGTCTCTTCAGAATTCGACTTGAATACTAAAATATTGACCAATAAAGTGTTGCAATACAGTGAAGAAAATGTTGTTCATGGGAAAAAATATTCAGTTATGTTATAGTATCTGTTAGAAAACCCAGTTTCTGTAAGTTTTTAAAGAAATCGTCCAAAAATATATATCTTGAAATACTTTTTCTACTTGTCACGTGGGACAAGTAGATTATTTTTACTTGTCTCTCACAAATGTCACTTGTCAGAGACAGGAACACAGGTATTATTTCGACCCCTGTTCAATCGTGGTAATGCAGAGTCTATTTGTCTCTCCTTCTGTACACTAGCAAGGAAAACGAGTGGATCAAATTGCCATCATCTTCGACTTGGACAAGTTTGGAATGAAACATCTCTGGAAACCAGGTAAGATTGACTATTTGTCAAGTAGCACAATTTTCAGTAATTCCAGAAATGTTTTCAAACTTTCAGTATCCCATTTGTCAGATCCATGATCATTATGCACCAACCAAGCACATGACAGAGGGGGATAGGACAGACCGAAGGAATGAACTTTCACTGGGAATGTTTAAGCTGAGCTCTCATGAAACAGTGGTAAAAATGAGCAGATGTGGAAAGCAGGAAAAACATATTAAATATTTTAGTGCAAAAATGTGAACTAATACTAGGTTTGGTATATGGCAATTTTTGGATGGATTGCGAAGCAATAGCTGTCCTATGGATTGATGTTGTCTGGCTGGCTGGCTGGCTGGTTGTCCGTCGTCAACATTCCAGGATACAAGTTTTGTGTTCAAGGTTTTGTAAAAGTTTGAGCTCTACCATGTATCACGCAAACTAAGCTTCGCCCGACCATACACTGATATTTTCAGATACCATACCAGATGCTGCATTGATGCACCTATTCACTGCACCCTGGGGGTATATCTGTTCCGAGGGTGGGGGAGAGGGGTCTCCCCCACCCTCGGAACAGAGCCGTACCCTCTATCTCCGGAACTAAGCCTCGTCTCACCCCATATGCTGATCTCCCCCACTCTCACAACAGAGCCCCACCCTCTATCTCCGAAACTAAGCCTCGCCCGACCCGATATGCTGATATTTTCAGATAGCATATCTGATACTGCATTGATTGCACTCATGCCCCCCGGAACAGAGTCTCACCCTCTATTTTTCGAAACTAAGCCTCGCCCGACCCTATAATATGGTGATATTTTCAGATAGCCTATCTGATACTGCATTGATTGCACTGATTTCCTACACCCTGGGGGTATATCCACCTCTCCCCCAACCCCCGTAACAGAGCTTCACCCTGTATCTCTGAAACTAAGCCTCGCCCGACACCATGTACTGATATTTTCAGATAGCATATCTGATACTGCATTGATTGCACACATGCACTACACCCTGGAGGTATATCCCTCCCCCCGCCCCCCAATGATGATTAGTCCATTAACTTCAGCGTTCTCCCGTGATCAATGACCCCTCTTCTAATTACACTTCTTGATATTTTACCCATCATCCCGTATATCATACATTACAGTTATACTCGTCTCACAGATGCAGACTATATTATTATGCAGTCTCAAAATACATTTTCTGATCGCCTTTTCAATCCGGCCATTTGGTTCCATTGAACGCTTGTTCATGTTTCCATCCGGTTTTGTATAATCAGCATGTTTGCGTATTTTCGCCATTGTTTTCCCTTAGATGCCCGATCAAACCTCACTTGTTCAGTCTGCACTGGTTCATAGCAATCACGGATCTGGCAAATTGACTATTGCAGAGTTCCCATGGGTGCTTGAAAACCTGGAAAGTTCTTGAATTTTATATTACAAATTTCTAGGCCTTGAAAGTACATGAATTCCAGATTTTTGTTTGTCAGTCCTGGGAGATTCTTGAGGTTTAGCCTTGATGAAAAAAATTCCCTTATGTTGTTCAGTACGTTATTGTATGCCATTTGCAAACCTTCATGTATGGAGAATGCAAGAAATCTTGGTGTATGTAATGCTTGAAAAGTGATTGAAAGTCCTGAAAAAAAAGTTGATTTAGGTCCTTGAAAGTCATGGAAAAAGATTTTTCAAGAAGGGTGGAAACCCTGAAATTGACAATCATTTAAGAACTACCACTAACCAAGAATACCATATTTGTCATTATGTTAAAAATGTCCAGCTTTGATACAATGATCAAAAAATTTGCACAGAATTTTATATCTTATTTCAAACAGCTGACAAGAAGAGGCAATTACATGTATATCATAACATATAACTGATTTGAATATATTTTTGTCAAAGTATGTCTTGTGTACCAGAGTACAAATATCAGTGGTGTTGCATTCATATTGCAACAAGACAGTATGAGGTATAATGTGTTTGAAGTTTCTGTCATTTGTTTAAAGAGGTAAAAGCGTCATTTAAAACATATTCAGCAAATAACATATTTCGATAAAAGTTATTCAGTAGTTGAGAGCAACTATGGTGAACGTGTTTCTGTGACCTCATTATTTAATATCACGGGCATTGAAATCACACTTCTGACATTGTCTGAAAAACGTAACAGCACCTGCACTTGGCTCCAGTGCCTGAGATGACGTCACAAAACGCGCACTGGCATTCCGAGCGTGATGCTTTGCAACGTCATACTCGATCTTAGAACTTTTATCGCACTGTGACGGCTTCTAACGTGACGTCATGGATACCTGATCACGTTATCCGACGTCATCTCAGTCATTTCCCATTTTCATGTTGTTCACTAGACCGAATTGAAGAATCTGACAATATTGATCCCTATATGAAATACGAGATTTCAATACTTGAAAATCTTTTGGCAAATGTTGCAAGTGATCCTGCTGTTCAGTTTACCCGAACAACTAAAATCACGCTACTACCTCTTTAAGTTTTTAGCGGAACAACAATATTGTTGCAACAATCTCTCCAAACTGTCAAGATTTGTTTCTGCAGGCACAGACATTTACAATTCTGTTCGAGAATAGAATAAATTTCTAGCTTCACTGGCACTGCAGTAATTTTTTAGCGCCATGTCAGCCCTTTATTGCCCACAGAAAAATGTAATTTTTTTTTCATTTTTGCACATTTTTCTCTCAAGTTTTGCCAAAATAATGTTCTTGGACATTCGAGTCATTGTCTTGTTTATTTGAAGGAAACAGTATTGTTGAAGGCTGACACTTCAAGCAATCTGATTAAAACTCAGACTTAATAACCGCTCCTCTATCGGACATGTCGCTAATTAAGATCTGGGACAGAGCTTATAATAAATCTGTCATGGTATTGCAGTATAAAATTAGACACTGAAGATAGTTCTAGAATAATAGAGCTGACATAGCTGATGTAAACTTGTTTACATTCTGTTCTGTGGTTATACTCATGGAATTTTCTCGAGGTCGTGACCGATTTATCGCAAGTAAATTGCAAATGGCCGATACACGAAGAGACCCGTATGACACGGGTAATTGGGTCACAGCGCCATCTACACATAGGCTGTTATGATATTGTAATTTACTATTATTGGACCGTCGATGTTTCTGGAATGATAGAGCTACATACGGTTTTGTGGGTTAATCATTTCGAGCTTTCTAGAAGCTGTTGTGATTGTATCTGGGTTAGATCATATGTCAATGCTGTACTGGTGGAAGCTTCTTGATTTGGTAGAATGTACTGGAATGCCATATAGAGTATAAATAGCCTGACATTCAGTGATCGAAGGGATTCTAACTGGCTTCTATGTGGGTGCATTAGATTGTGCTACTATCTGGAAATTACCTTTGCCTGAGATTACTGACTGTTGGATTACTTCTGTGTTTTGACCGCTGTATTATCTACGTGATTGAACTGTCAGAGATTGGACCTTTACTGGAACTCTAAACGGCTGAGCGGTGTTGGACTATCAAAATACAGGAACTTGATTTTCTGCACGTCGGCACGGACTGTATAGAAATTTGCACGTTAGTACGGACTGTGAGAGATACACCGGTATAGCATTGAACAGTAAGACTATATTTCATATTTGTTTGTTAAGTTAAGCCTACTTAATTTGTATATGAGTTTAGTATTGTAAATAAATATTTGATTGTTAATCCTTGACATCACAAAAGTTTTCTGTTGCGTTTTTTCTATTATCATTTATGACGTAACAAAATCCATCAGATGACCTCCGAACGTTTGTTCCCAGGGTCAAATAGTCGCCCAGTGAACTGCCTCGTAGTATAGCGTGTCGGCTTATACTCCCTAATATTAATCTTGTTGTTGTGATGCAGTTATGAACTGATTTTATGAAACAAAATAACCGTACCTATATGTCCAGCAGTGCAAGAGAAATCCCTTAATCTTTTCACCTGGTCTGTCATTGAACAGAGCAACGGGGAGCAAATAATAATCTTCGGTGATTGCTCATGGAGAGCAAGAACTTCGTCAGCCGCCTGGGTTGGATTTTTCTGCGCCTCGTTCACTGCACTCGGCAACGTCTTGTAAGGCAAAGATTTCCCGTAGCGGGTAGGAAGAACGGCTATACAGTGTCTTTTACGTAGCATGCAAGAAAGCATCTGCAGTTGCTCCTGCTTTAATGCGGGCATGTCAAATTTATGGCACACCATTTCGATCTCGCCCTTGAACTTTCCCGCCACTGAATAGGGTCGATACTTCATGTAGGAGGCTATTGTCTGGGTCTTTGTGTCACTGAAAAGGTACAAGTCTAGACACATTGTTGTCCCCAGATTTGGCTATTGTATGCATTGTCTCGTGATTCTTACATGGAGTATGAACCGTGAATATGGTCACCTATTCTTCTGTTGAAGTTGGACTGTGATTGGTCGCCAGTCTGACCTATGTGACAGATTTAAGATACAAACTGTCCCAGATCTTAATTAGCGACATGTTCGATAGAGGAGCGGTTATTAAGTCTTGAGTTTTAAACAGATTGACACTTCAAGTAACAAGTAACTTCAAAGAACAATTTTTGTGACATGCAAATTGTATTAAAATACTGCATTGGTTTGCTAGAAAAGATGGGAATATTTGGCCGGTATGGAGAAAAAAAATAAAAAATCAATAGATAAAAGCCTCTCATCAAATTTTCGAAAAAGTGCCTGCGAAGCTACAGATTAATTTTATTCAGCTGATGCATTGTTAAAACCCCAAATGCAGGAACTGTAACTTTGGTAGCCAGGCATCTGCTGACTTGTTTATCAACTAATTATTATTGCTTCTTGTTGTCTACTGACAACATGGACTTTATGTATGTCTCAATAATTTTCTTGGAATATCTTGCAGGTGCAGACATTTTCTGTGAGATGACTGCCATGTTTGAGGACCATTACCCGGAGACACTAAAGACCTGCTTTGTTATAAATGGTAAGACATTGTGTTTGCACTTGTCTTCTATGCCATGCTCGTATAAATAGAGAATCAATTCTAACTTGAAATCACTGAAAACAATTGCATTCACACAATAAATACTTAATGAAAGTTCTTGATTGTTCTTTGCTTATTCAGATTCTGTGGCTTTCAAAGTCCATGACAAAAAGATCCTTAAAAGTCATTAATTTGTGCAAAATGCAAAAATACAAATTCAAAAATGGGGTTAAAGATGGAAAAGTTCCAGAATCTACATGATCTGACTCACACTTATCAGTGAGCTCCCCACCATTTTAATTTGATGATATGTAAATTTATATGTGTTGATATGTCACTTTATTCCATAACACTCATTGATACGTCCTGATCCATGGCTTTATTACTAATTCCCACCCCCTCTCATCAGCTGGTCCTTGAAAAATCCTTGTTTGTATGTAAGTCAGAAAGAGTGTGAACCCAGAATTACCTTTGTCCTGTGGTGTGTCCCTGGTTCGCATGTATTAAACATATACATTTGTTAATCTAAGCAAATCAGTGTGGGCAACCTGCGGTGTGGGTGTCCCACCTATACAAACAAATGTCTTCATTCATTTCGCATATGTATACTTATTTTGTCAGCTGTTTCATCAAAGATTGAACCATCCAGAACGTGGCAGGTGGTTTAGGTTATAGTTGAATGGTAATTGCTTGCTATGAAAAGTACAATTTACCGGTATATAGTATTTATTCATATCACGCAACCAGAATGTCAAATATTTTCCTTTCATACAACAACAACCACCTCTGGTCACTGAGATATATGACCCATAATCTGCACCAGATGTGGGTCATTCTTAGAGTCAATATGTATCTGCACATGGCGGATTCCACGTAAAACTAGACCACTTTCCGTCAAATTGTCCGTCTCACCGGAAAAATTACGTTTGTAACATTAAAAATGTTAAAAAACTGACTCTGTGTCTTGTACTGTGTTTGCTAAACCCACAAATGTTGTGTAATGTATGCATACCTGAATATAAACAGTTTTACACTGCACATTTCTTATCTGCAGTATAATAGAGAGACAGAAATGTAAATGTTTCTAATGTCATTTGTTCTAATGTCATATGTCCGTCCAACTTTTTTTATAATATTCACCACAAAACAAATGTCAATTAAATTATTCAATTAAAGATTTAGAGTGGTACTAGCTTGACCTTATTGAGATATATGTACCATTGCCAGTGTATTAAATACCAATACATCGATACTATGAGCGTTTGAAAAATGTTTCTAGTGTCATGTCCGTCCAACTCCTGTGATGGAAATGACATTAGAATTTTTTTGAAAAGGCTCAATATTACAGCATGGGCGATGACATACACTGACAATGGCACAGATACATCAATATGGTTGGCCTAATTCCACTGAGCATATGCAAGTGCTTCTGTTATAAGAAATTTCTTGTACATATACAAAATAGATTTTGACGGACAAATGACATTAGTAACACAAACGTTACTAATGTCATTTGTGTTTTGTTCCGCTTAACTAAAAACTGTACAAAGAATTCATAGGGGCACTTGTTTATTTTCATCTTATGCAATTCATTAACACATTTTAGATAATAAGGTACAGGGAACATTGTTTGTTTATGATGTTTTCCAAGATATTGGTGTTACTAATGTCATAGTCCGTCAATGACGGACAGAAATGGGAGTTGGTGGTACGGTTTTGCGTGGAATCCGCCACATATAACATGTATAAGGAGACACCGTACCATACCATTCCATGCCTGTATATACATGTAGCATCTATCCCAATTACTTTCAATATCCTGCTTACATTTCTTTTGTTCTTGGGATATAACCATGAAATGTCCTGCCATGAGTGATAAAAGTGATAAATGTTTATATTCCGATTTTAAAAACATACCCTTAGTTTAATGCTCTTAGAGATCAGCTTATCCAAGTTGTAGTGTGGTGAAAGTTCATACCCAGAGTTGTGAATGTTCAAAGTCACACCCAGACTGATGCAAGTCAAGAGTTCATACTTGGAGTGGTGACAGTAGGTTCATACCCAGATTGGGGAAAGTTATATTCAGAGTGGTGAAAATTCATGCCCAGAGTGGTGAAAGTTCATACCCAGAATGGTGAAAGTTCATGCCCAGAGTGGTGAAAGTTCATGCCCAGAGTGGTGAAAGTTCAAGGTCACACCAAAAGTTGTGAAAGTCCATTGTTCATACACAGAGAGGTGAAATTCACATCCAGAGTGGTGAAAGTTTATACCCAGATACTGAGAGTTGTGGAGTGGTGAAAGTCAAGTGTTCATACTCTGAGTGATAGCAGTTCATAGATCATACCCAGATTGGGGAAAGCTATATCTGGAGGAGTGAAAATTCATAAAGTTATGGGGAAAGTTATATCCAGCGTGGTGAAAATGAATAGTTCATACCCAGAGTGGTGAAAGTTCAAGGTCATACCCAGAGCGGTGAATATTCTTACCCAGATGGGAAAAAGTTCATAGTTCATACCCAGATTGGGGAAAATTATATCCAGAGTGGTAAAAATTCATAGTTCATATCCAGAGTGGTGAAAGTTCATACCCAGAGTGGCTAACTTCAAGTTCATACCCAGAATTGCCAGAGTGGTGAAAATTCAATTACAACGCATATAAGGGAAGTGGGAAGAGGTGCCGACATACTGACAGAGCCACATGACTTCACAGTATAGTCTTCTGGTTAACCTATTCTAAAGCACAAACCAGGAATCTAACGATTTGTGATATGTGTTGTATCTCAGGTACACTTTTATTCATACACTCATATTCATACACTGATTGGTGAAAGTTCATACCCAGATTGGGGAAAGTTCACAGTTCATACCCAGATTGGTAAAAGTTAAAGGTCATACCCAGATTGGGGAAAGTTCATACCCAATGTCATTATGTAGTGAAAGTTCATCTCAGATTGGAGAAAGTTCATAGTTCATACCCAGATTGGTGAAAGTTAAAGGTCATACCCAGAGTGGTGAATCTTCATACCCAGTGTATTGAAAGTTCTTACCCAGATTGGGGAAAGTTCATAGTTCATACCCAGACTGGTGAAGTTAAAGGTCATAGCCAGATTGGGAAAAGTTCATACCCAGATTGGTGAGAGTTCATACACAGATTGCGGAAAGCAGGGCCGTAGCCAGGATTTACTGTGGGGTGGTTCGCCTTCACTCCAAAAGGGCACATCAGGGGGTTCGCTGTATGGGAAAAGGGGCAAATACGGGGTTTGCTTCAGTTTGAAAAGGGCATTTATATGAGAAAAAATATAATATTTCCGAAAGGGGGGTTAAAGTTAAAGGTCATAGCCAGATTGGAAAAAGTTCATACCCAGTGTGGTGAGAGTTCATACCCAGATTGGTGAAAGTTCATACCCAGTGTGGTGAGAGTTTATACCCAGATTGGGGAAAGTTCACAGTTCATACCCAGATGGGTGAAAGTTAAATGTCATACCCAGACTATCCAATATGACTTTTGTTTCCTATCTCCCCCCCCATCCCAATCCATATTAGAGCAATTATCCTAACCTCAATGATGTGTCTTTTGTTCTCCGCAGCTCCTGCTCTATTCCCAGTGGTGTACAACATTGTCAAGCCATTCATGAATGAAGGAACCGCGAAGAAAATCCATATATTAGGCAGTAAGGGGAGATAACTTATCATAACTATTGCCCCTATGACAGTACTGTCTATATCAGAAGAATGATTTATTAAGTATTTGTGGTTTCGTTTGAGTATTATACATAATGGAAAATCCCATGCACAATGGCATGAATGGTGTTTCAAGTCAGTTCATTATTCAAGTCAATTAAAATATTCCAACTTAAAAGTTGAAATCATTAATTAAATTGAATTGCCTGCGAATTCCCATCAATGACTTTTGCGTCATCAGCAGCAGTGTAACTGAGCTAAAGCTTAGAGGGTATACAGAAGTGTCTAGTAGAGCATCCAGATTCCAGCCAGTCAAAGTCTTATTGTCTGTCTCACATTTTGATGAAATGTGATTTTCGGCAATATATCAGAGCCATTTTTCTTAGAGCAGAGAAATTCCTCACAGTAGCTCTATGTAATTTGTGGATTTTCATTCTGCTATTTCAAGGAAATCTATTCAGAATCACAGAAAATCTCCAATACCTCACCTGTTTCAAATCACAATGACATTGAGCTTGCAATGTTCAAACATTGGGACTGGCCTCATATCACGGGATAAAAATGCACAAATAATGTTCAGGGCTGTTCCAGAAAAAAGTACATGGAGGGCACGGAAGGCAGTTTATATATATTCACTTATGGGTCATGGGGTGAAAGCATTACATAATTACATGGGTGGTTGCCTGATGGATAAACGGAGTTATGTGTGGTGGTTGGTTACATATTATATTCGATGATATAGTGGTGGGAGTAAAATTATATTTAATTACATGGGTGGTGGGGGCAAAAAAAAGTGCCTTCTGCCCCCCCCCCCATGTACTTTTTTTGGAACAGCCCTCAGTTGATGTGCAAAATTTCACTGCTATGAGAAAAATTGTCTCCGATATGTTACTGAAAATCCTGTTTCCTCGAAATGTGAGACAAACAGTAATTACAGTAAAATACTGCCTTACCTCAGTGAGAGAAAGTAAAGATTATATATTTTCCATTTTCTGCAGGACAAATTGTTCTAAATTTAAGATTTTATTTCCTATAGATTATATATAGAATGATTGTTAACACTTCCATACTGACAGCTAACTACAAGGATGTATTGAGGAAGTACATAGATGCTGATCAGCTGCCTGTTCATTGGGGAGGAACCCGTCAGGACCCCGATGGAAACCCCAAATGTCCCTCATTGGTGAGTGAGATTCTTGGCTCCAAACAATAATACAGCCATCATCCAGTGTTATCCAAGTCTCTCGTATTACCACGGTCATAACAAGAAATGCCTAAATTGTAGTCTAAACATACCATTTCAATGTAAAATCCTGCTTGGAAGAAGTCCTTAAACTTGACACATCTGATCTGATTATGAGTTAAATGATTGTGTACAAGCTAATATATGGGCTATAGATGTAATGTATACAATCAACCCTCATTACAACGACCAACTTGGTTTTGCAAGAATGTGTCATTGTATCAGAAAAAGGCTATACTCATATATATGTAGGCCCTACCAATTGAATGATGAATGAAAAGGAACATTTACTTTATTTCCCTTGATCAAATAATATTACAAAAGCACTCATGTAATCGATAATAGAAAAATCAGTCAAAGTTTCCAGCCTTAAAACTCCTACCAGTACCAGCTATTTTACTTTCTCACTAAACTTTCATCGCATATTAAAGTGAAAACCATTGTTGCTTTGACTGCCATTCTCCCAGTTTGTTAGCTTCCTGCCAAAATATATATGCGGAGAGTTATACATACCAGATTTGTTTGACGTCATCACCTTACGCATAGACGGTCCAGCATGTTGTAAGAAAAATAGTCTGCCGCTAGTGCTGTCCTGTTTTACATTTGTGTATGAATAGAGGAAAAACAAAAGCCCATTCGGCACTATGGACTTTGTAATTCAGAACTAAGCATATTTTTCATGTTTCAAAACTAAGCACATTTTTCATGTTTCAATGAGTTGATAGTGGCCAGTGACCTTGATCTTTGAACATTTGAACTCAACCGTGATGTATGCAAGTGCCTCCTATATTTCCTATATTTTTTAGTCATTCCTATATTTTACTCAAAAACTCCTATATTTTGACTTTTTCTCAGGAAAACTATCACCAATCATGCCAATGCTCTGAAATTAGCATGAGGAAATACATTTCAGAACATTATGAACAAACATGAAAACATTGAACTTTTTCTTTGTCAAACCAAGCTGCAGCAGAACGGATCTCTTCAATCACCACCAATATGACTGTATCCAGTGGAAATAATTTCATTAAACACCAGAAAACTACGAAGTTTGCAAGATGCAATGTAGTAGTGACCTGTCTTACACTCCTCTATCATGTGTATTTCCTATATTTTATTAAGAAAATTCCTATATGTCTCTAAATTTCCTCCTATATTTTCTCTGTGAGACACTTGCAGGCCTGCATACATGTATTGCCTCCCCCTAATGTATTCATGCACACAAATGTGATTTCTTGATTTTGAGGGCCATAGTTAATGTGAATTTTGATCTCAATTTTGCTGGTATATCCACTCAACAAAAATGTTAATTTCTATTGACCTCAATTTTGATGTGCAATATTAGTGTGACCCCATAGCCAAAGTGATGAAACTGGAAAGAAATCTGTCAATCTGCTGAAAGGTTGAGGAATTGAATATTTTAATGTCAGAAGGAGAATGTGCATTTCACAGGGGGTTAAAATTAACATGTCCACAATTCTCTGAAAGGTACATTTTGTATGAGACGAGTAGAAAAATTAGTTACCTGTCTCAAACGACAGGTAGCCAAAAACAATTTTATTCACAGGTGATTTATTTTTGCTCAAAAACCTTTCAACTGAATGCAGGAAACTGCGAACAGATTAATTAATGCATTATTAGACACCAATTAAACTAATCAGGCCTCGGTGTACTGGAATATTTTCTTTCTTCATATTTAAGCAATATTACAAAAGCACACAAGCATTATTGTCATTTCATATCATTATCACATTTGGGCTGCTGTTGGGAGGAGACAGGTAAATGTTGTTGAACATTTTGAGCCCTGATTACATAGGGCTTAGCCAGCTTTAGCGAATGTAGCATGAAAATATTGCTACTCTAACTTGATTAAAAAGTGTGTACATTTGTGATGTTTGTTTCTGTCCTATCACAGGTGGGTCTTGGTGGTGAGGTACCGCAGTCCTGTTATTTGAAACTGCCATCATCAGAGAGTGTTAATTTTACAGAGGTTACTGTCGGCCGTGGCTCCACCATACAACTTGACTATGACATCAAGGTGGCAGGCAGTGCAATACGGTAATTTTGAAGTTCTGTTTCGAGAGCTCTTCATATAACATCCGTGAAATTCCTAGGCTGCTTGTAACAAATCCTGGTGGGTATGGTAATCCCGCTAATAATTGAATCATACATGTACATGATGTAGAAGTGTGAAATTTTCCACCGTAAAATCTGGGGTCATTAAATTTATTAGAACAGGAAGTTGACAAAATAGTTCAAAATCATGCATATAATTTATTATTTCTTTGTTATTGCTCGAATTTTAGAGGGTGATCAAATTTATTGGAATCACCGATTGAATTTTGTCCACGAAATTGAGGGTGGTTCAATTTTATAGGGGGATTGAATTATTAGAGGTGTTACTGTACAACGTATGTCACCATGTTACAGAGAAGGGAAGATGATCAGGCTGCATGGCCGGAAAGAGTGTTTCAGATCTTGACAAATACAGCGTTATGTATTTCACCTCAAAGTGTTAGATCTGGGGGGTCAGCTCCACATGGTTCCACTTTTTATACGCCCGCCAAAAGGCAGACGTATTATGTGATGGCGGTTTCCGTCCGTGTGACCGTCCGGTCTATATCTGGAACAGTTTTCTATCTACAGTTCCAATTTTTGGTGAGTGGATACCCTACGGGGAGACGATGTGTCGCGTACCAAAATGAAGGTCGAGGTCAGAGGTCAAAGGTCACTGGCCTAAAAAAGAGGAAATCATTGAAGTGTTCGTGTCTGGTCTATATCTGGGAACGTTTTCAATCCACAGTTGCAATTTTTTGTGAGTGGATACGCAAGGTGGGGAAGATGTGTCGCATACCAAAATTGAGGTCGAGGTCAGAGGTCAAAGGTCACTTTGGCCTTAAATCAGGAAATTATTGATCATGGACAGTTTTCTGTCTTCAGTTCTAATTTTTGGTGAGTGGATGCCCTAGAGGAAAGCGATGTGTTGCATACCAAATGTAGGTCGAGGTCAGAGGTCAAAGGTCAGTGTGACCGAAAATCAGGAAATCATTAAAAAAAAATTAATTTTTTGTGATTGGAGTCAATAGAGGGAAATGAAGTGTTGCATACCAAAAAATAGGTCAAAGGTCACTGACCCCAAAATCAGGAAATTATTAAAAATAAAATTTGTTTTGTCAGTAGACACATTAGGGGGACACGATGTGTCACCTACCCAAATGTAGGTCAAAGGTCATGGTCACTGTGACCCCAAAATCGTGAAATTGTTAAAAATCATGATATTTTGAGTCCATTGAGAAATTATGGGGAGCCGTTTTGCCATGTATCAAAATTTAGGTCAAGGTCAATAGTCAAGGTCACTGTGACTCCAGAATCAAGAACTCTTTGAAAATTACTTTTTTTTGTGTCAGTAGATAGGGGGGCATGATGTGTCATGTACCAAAATGTAGGTCAAGGCCAATTGTCAAGGTCATTGTGACCCCCAAAATCATGAAATTCATAAAAATCATGATTTTTTTCGTGTCCATTAACACTGGGGGAAGACGATGTGTCATGTACCAAAATTTAGGTCACGGTCACTGTGACCCCAAATTCAGAAAATCATTCAAACATTTTTTTTGCTGCCAGTAGATACGTTAGAGGGACATGATTTGTTACATACCAAAATGTGGGTCATGGGTCAAAATCAAAAAATCAGTAAAAGTCACATTTTCGTATACCTGTCGAAGACGAGGTCGTGTATTGCGATGTTGTGTTCTGTCCATTCATCCATTAACATTTGTTGTCCATGCGATATCTGTAGTTTCAAGGTATGGATTGGTACCAAACTTTGAGTATACCTTACTCGCTTAGCAAAGAGGAGCCATACATTTTGAGATCAATTTGTCAAAGGTCAAGGTCACAGTCCCCCCAAACTGAATCAAGTTTAGCTGACAGAGTTCTCTCACCTACTTGTATATGGCATTTGTCCTGTGAAGTTGTCTCCCATGTTTGAAACGCTACATTTAGTTAGACTGTTGTGAAATAAAAACCATACATTTACTAATTTAATGGGAAGAGTGGTCCTTTATGAACTTCATACCTGTTTATTAACTCAAGAACAATTACTTCATCACTTCTTCCTTCATGAAAAATCCTCTCAGAAAGGAATCTACTATTTTCTTGTGTTGGACTATTGTCGATTTCAGTGTGGGATATGTGAGCTCTAGGCTCTTGCTTCAAGGTCAACTACATGTAGTTACCAAGCTCATTTTAGTTTATCATTCAATATAGGATGTGATATATGCTAAATTCTCAGAAGCTCAAAATTGTAGACCTTTCTCTGGATTACTAGCTACCAATTGGAATCAAGGCTATTAAACAACCTTGAAATTTGGACCAATGTAATTCCTGATATACGGGCGTATATTGGAGCCCCTTGGGCTCTTGTTTTGGGTGGAATAGCAAGTGGCAGATCCGACCTTCAATATTCAGCCATTGTTCGTAAAAGAATTTTCCCATCAATAACCAATTTTGAATGAGAGTTTGCACCAATTCCAAATGTGTATGAAATCAATAAAAACACAAGATGGTTTCCTACAAGAGAGAAGTTTTCGACAGTTTTCAATGATGCCAGCACAACATGATGATGTTCTTTTATTAAATCCTACTCACTGGCCATTATTCTTTATCCAAGTGATTTTTCAAGTCATTTTCCAGAGTATGTATCTCAGTCACGCTTTGATTGTGACTGTTCATTTGAACACCATGGAGATAAAAAACACATGATATTCAAACGGCTCCTAGCCACGGGTTAAGCAGAATTAGATGTACCTATTTGCTTTCCCCACAAAATATATTACTGACAAATTACTTGACTGCTTCGAGACAACATAATATGCTTACTCTCTGTTCGGAACAACATATTCTTGCTCTCGGAGCCCAGCGACTAATTCGGTGTAGTACACTAGGTGACTGTCCAGGGGATACAACCCATTTGCAGTCTGGAAACATCATGACATGACCCCTGAACACCAGCGACATATTTATATTAGGATGTGAGCCACGGGGTGTCTGCGCCCATATCTCAATGTTTTATTATTGTACATATATGAATTTGCCATCTAAATAAATATGATTTACATGGAAGTACGTCCTGTTATTCGTTGGCATTGCATAAATTGGTATTTGAAGTCGAATGACCAATGTACATGTTTCTGCCTGTTCATGAAGTCGTGGTTACATATATGGATCATCGCTTATAACTGATTACATCTTGTAGGTGGCAGTTCACAACGGATGGATTTGATCTTGGGTTCGGGCTGTTCCGGCGCACGACCAGTGAACGACAGAAGGCTGGTGCAATGGAGGAGGTCCTCACATCACAGAGGGTCAACAGTCACATGGTACCCGAGGATGGATCCTACACATGTGAAGAACCGGGGGTTTGTAAGTATATAATGTGTTAAATCCAGTGCACACAATCAAATTTCACAAAAGAATATACAGAAACTCGCGTCACAACACTCCCGTATGCAGTGAGCTTTAGAGCTTTGACATTAATTTATAGATGTAATCAGCCTCAAAATCGATGAACTGTTTTTTTCAGCGGCGAAGTTTGCTAAAGCATCATAGATATTATATTTGATGATAGTGGGATTGCCATATACAACGAATGCAAGAATATTGTGTCAGAGAACGGTTTCTGTTTCTCCATTGAATATGTGCTGTCCGTGGAGAGGAAAATGACGTCACTGCGTGATGTTTGAGTGACGTAGCGACGCTCACGAATCTGAATGCTGAACAGCTGTAGATATGGGATAACGTCATGGCTCATGCCTAAGATTCAGTAGAGTGGTAGAACATACGTAGGCAGAATACACCACACGTGTAAACGCTTTTTGATATGGTCGACGAAAAATAAAAGGCATGCCATGCCGTTTATTTTTTAAAGTCAAATTCCTTCTATTTTCTCGTGAGTGGTGGAAACAAGTTGAGTTTTTTTGCAGTCAGATGTGTTTTATTTTGTACCCATCATAACATATGTCACTTTCGCGCAATTTGGGAGAGATCGATTCCAGACTAGATTTGAGGCTGATTACATCTTCAATTTGTGTACAGTAAATCCTCTAATAATTCAATCACCCTATTGAAATTCAATCACTCCAATTCTGTGGACAAAATTCAATCAGTCATTCTAATAAATTTGATCACTCTCTAAAATCATTAAAATAATGAAGAAATATCAGATTATCTGCACGATTTTGGACAATTTTGTCAACTTCCTGTTCCAATAAATTTGATCACCCCCTGATTTTATTGTTCAAAATTTCCCTTGTGATTGATTTATTAGGGAATTTACCATAGCAAAACTTTTGTCATTACCTGGTGATACCACTGTTCTCAACTTCATCGGATACCATTTCATGACAGCCATGGAAAAAACATAGGGGCCTTCAGTATGGGCACTGTTACCCAGCAGTTCTCCATTGGACACGTGGTGAACCTTCATTGGACTTGGGATGTTAGCCAGGATTAAGAAACTGCCTGTGCAAAAGTCCCATTTTGCCAAGTTTTGTCTGTCCAAATGTGAAATATGCCTGTCCAGTGAACAGGTCTAACATCATGCTCTGATTGTTACGAAGCAAGACCAACGTGCATCAGACAGCTGTGATTGGTTGATTGGATAACATCAGCAGAGCCGCTTAAAACTGGAAGTCTCATGTTTGAAGTCTGAAGACGGTTCTATGCATGATCATGTCTAATTACTAGGGGCGGTAATTAGCACCAATTAGGGTTAGATCAGTATTAGGGGTTAAGATTTAGGGTTAGGTTTGTGTTAGGTATTAATCAAATCCAACGTTTGTTGTCAGCTGCTTCTGTGGCTCAGGGGTAAGATATCTGGCTTTGAAGCAAAGAATGGTGCGACGGAACCCCAGATCGTAATTTTCAGACAGGTTTTATCTAGCTTTTAAAATGTTGTATGGGTAAATATGATGCAAAATGTGCAAATTACTGGAAGAATTCCTAAGTCCTACAAATAACACAGCTGAGCCCTATAACCTACCTGGCTGATGCGCACCGGATATCCACAGGTTTCCTCTCCCAAGCGGCAAAACACGAGAAAGTTGTTCACATGTGACTAGGTAGGTCCGATAGAAAAGTAGTATGTAATGGTTCCCAAACTTACAAAACCATATACTGGTTTTATGTTCTGTGAGGTTGAATGAGTCAGGTATAGGAATCTTTTTCCATCCCCCCCGCCCCCCCCCCTCCTCTTCCCCCACTTTTCTGTTGAAGCTGATTGTATGATTTCCTCAAATTTGTATGATTTCCTCAAATTTATAATAGATGCTGCTGGAGGGAGTGGTGTGTAAATTTGTCTGGACAATTCAGTAAACAGCACCCCTGAGTCCAAGGATAGATCTTCACAACTCTGCAAGTCCATAAGCAGGACTTTACGAGACCCGAATATGCACCTGTACACCCATCACTCCATATGTAGACCTCGGAAATTCATATCTTTTAGTCAGCTCACAAGCTGATAAAGCTGCTAGTTTCTGCAGTGAAACGTCGCTCCTTAGAAGTTGTTCCATAAAGTCATGTCTTTAGCCGTATGTATACACATTAGCAATCATGGTCGTCAAGTGATTTGTTTCTGTTTTACAGATGTGATAAGGTTTGACAACACGTACAGTTGGACTCGCAGTAAGAAGGTCCTTTACTCGGTAGAAATCCTAGAGCCAGACCAATCAAATGCCACCGACCTGTGGGATGAACAAATTAAATCTTCACCCGAACGTCATATGACCAACGGATCAACACAATAACATTATGAGTTTTAGGAGTTCAGATTTCAATGAATCATTCTGGGCTGTCCATATATTCAGTAGCACATGCATACATTTCAGCAATCTTGAAAGTGAAATGTGAAGCTTTTGATGTCTGTGTTAAAAATAATCAAATGCATGTCATTGACTATTGAGTATTGGATATAACTTTAAAATGTATGTCAAACATCCGACTTTTACACTGAGACTGAGAAGATGCAAGAACTCTCTGGCATCCTTTCTCAATATCACCAAAGAAAGCAGGGTGTATGGCATGCTATAAAATAGCACAGAGGGAATGGCATATGCCTTTCCAATTGAAATTCCTCTCCATGCTGATCAGAACACTACACTGGGCATGGTGTATCTCATTTGGATCGCCAGCATATGCCATTCCTATCAAGGAACTCCTGCCCTAATTTTGAGAAGCTCCCTTGACTGTGGTCCCCTTTCCTTCATCAAGATTACACATGACATCATGTGAAATAATGAATTGGAGGCATTTACGATAACATTATGACATTCTGTGATCTAGCTTTTCTTGTTTCGCTTCTCGTTTTGACTATCTCGGATTTCTGTTTGACATACATCTCATGTTAAACCAAATTTTACAAAATAAGCGTTGTACAACCTCATTTATGTATATGTATAGAATAGTTTGAACACAGTGCTCCAAATTATTTTGAACTTTAAAGAAACCCACCCATCCCCATGTACTGCTTTTTAACAAACCTTTAATTAGCATTTAAGTGTTAATGTATCAACCCACCTATCACATGGACAGCTCCCTAGGAGGATCCCATTGCACCATGGGATAGCCTTTTGTTTCAGAATACTTGATTGGTCAATTTAAAATTTCAATAACAAATCATTAATTTTGGTTGGCTCATGGAGGAAAATAGGGAATCTAACCAATCATGGTGTGTCTGACTTGTTGTGACTTGTTGTATGACTTTGTTCTATAAATACATGAATGGAAAGTTCTTCTTGTGTTCAACTGAACATGATATACATTTCAATGTAACAGAAGAACCAAAGCACACACATTCAAGAGCAGTCATTAGTTTAAATGTGCAATATATCAAATAAGACCAAGTGAACATGCAGGTTATGATTGTGTACTTGGGACCCAATACTGAATACACTGGTTTTACAGATAGATATAGTCAACTCTCTTTATAACGACCACTTTTGTTTCAGTTTAATTTGTCGTTATGATGAATTTGATGCTGTTACGAACAGAGAATAAGCGCATTTGGGTACATAATTCATGAATCAAAGCCCACTATTATCAGGTTTATAGAAAAGTGCATGTTGGCATCATTGCTGAGCAAATAGGTGTTGGTGACCTGGAATTTAAGTCAATCCTTGCATTTTAAAAATGGCACCAAGCCAATTGATAGAATGCTGGATTCTTGGGCTTTTGATCTTTATAATATATCACATGATTCATAAATTTGATTAATTATTACAAAATAACCACAATGTTAACACAGAGTAAATAGATTTAGCTGCTCTGTGCCGAAAAGCAGACTATCTCAATTCCGTAAATTCCATATCAATGATCTAAACTTGGAACAACATTTGACTATTTCCTAGCAAATTACCATCATATCTGGTTCTTTGTGACCATTCACAAATTAACCACAAAAGTACCAGAAAGTAACAATTTCCATGGTTTTTGGTTACATTGTGGGGCCACCATTTTAAATTTGCCCATGATGAAGGGTCTCAAAGAAGCTGATTTGATGGTGATTCCTTGAGAAATAGTCAGTCACACGTTGTTTCAACTTGTCATGGATATACTATTGAAGGAAATGAGATAAACCAGATTGCTTCATTTTTTCTTGACATATTAAGCAGCTAAATCTTTTATTTTGGTACCAATACCGATGAAAATTTTATTTGTGGTGTATTAAGGTGTTAAATTGTTGTTTGTGGTTAAGTTGTGCTTCTTCGTATGTTGGGACACACAGAGAGAATTATATTTAACGTATTTTGGGTTCCCAGAAGTGAAAAGGAGTAGGACTCGAGCCGTGGTGTTCCCGGCTGGGAAAAGTAATAATACCCAAACACTGTGATATGACTGAAAGATTGTTGAAAACGATGTTAAATCATGCTCACTCAGTAATTTCTGTATTTTGGACAGGAATTCAGCAGTATGGAAATTCACATGGACATGTATTGACGGGGTTATGATAAAGATTCTCCCTAAGACTACTGATACTGAAATTGGATTGGAATGATCTAAAAATGTGTCCTTCCCAACCGTGTCTCACTTGAATTATATGCATTTCTACATCATGAATACAATGGCAATGTAACATAAGCCTGTGGGAATGTGAACTGGTCTATCTCTGGATTTTGAAGTTAATCTGTTATGTTAATATTGACCATCATTTAAAATTGATGTAATAATCGTGATAATGAGACATTCCAGGTGCAAGACTGTGAAATAGCATTATGTACACTGGTTTCTCTTATAATGTGGATCATCATCGATCAGGTTCATGTATGTAGCACACCCTCTGGCATGCCCTGGGGTACACAACCTCTGGTGGTACACAACCTCGGCCATAGCCCTGCAGTACAGAACCTCTGACATGCCTTGCGATACTGCACAACCTCTGGCATTCCCCATGGTACGCAACCTCTGGCATGCCCTGCAATACATAACCTCTAGCATGCCCGGGGTATACAACCTCTGGCATACCCTGCAATACATAACCTCTGGCATACCCCGGAGTACACAACCTCTGGCATGCCCGGGGTACACAACCTCTGGCATGCCCCAGGGTATACAACCTCTGGCATATATCAGCCTGGAAACAATTGCAATGTTAAGCTGTATAAAAAAAACGAATTTAAAATTCATCAAAATGTGCTCCTTGGCCTGAGCATTTTCTGATGCATTTATAGGGAATATCAAACGATTACTGATGCGACAATATAATTTTGTTCGAGGTGTCATATTTTTCGTTACAGGAGAAAATCGTATGTAAAAATGCATCAAAAATATTCAAATATGGCAGGGAGCACATTTTGATGAATCTTAAATTCATAACAACTCTCATAAATTCCCCCACGCTGATATTTCAGTATGTATTCTTCAAAAAAAATATGTTTATGCAGGATTTGGAGTGAAAAAATATACCGTATCAGCTTTATTTCTGCCTCTCATAAAAAATTATTTCCATTGCAATGGCACGAGAATGAAGGGATAAGTGTGATATAGTACGCGATGTGGTTTGGGTTTTTTTGTGGGGAAGGCATGGAAGGGGGAGAGGCAGGATTGGTTGGAAATTGGTGCATATTTGCACATGGTTGACCCTACAAACTATGATTGTGGATTCGTTCATGTGTACTACAACAAATGACCAATCTATTTTATAATAATAATAATATAATAATACTTTATTTACGGAGGGGATTCAATTAGTACAAAACCAATCTTCCTTGAGTCCCTCACACTCGCCCTTACACACAAGTCATTCACACACAAACAAAATAGGAAATGAAATAAAGTAAAATAGAGATGAGACAGAAAATATGAACATACAAAAATACAGCAGAACTGAGTGGCATAGATCTTAAGTCACATCTGCATACATTACGTGCAGGCATGGAAATACGCTATAACTACATACATGTATAACTAATTACTACAGTCATGGAATTTCAAACATTGACATGTACATACTATAAATATTTTGACAGAATGAAACTTTCCATGCATTTTTTGAATACATTTATGTTGGAAGATCTCTTTATATCCAGAGGTAACTGATTTCAGAGAGTCACGCCAGAGTATTTGAAGGCATGTTTGTATGTTTCAGTATTGGGTTTGGGTGGAACAAGATTTTGGGTGGCCGTGGAACGTAATGATTTCTGGTAAACTGATGAAGTGGATGTGAATTGCTTAGCTAGATACTCTGGTGCTAGGCCATGTAAACATTTGTACATAAGTATGGATTTGTGATATTTTATTCTGTCATCAATTGTCATCCAGTTCAAATTTTTAAACATTTCCTGACTTGGTGTATTAAAATGGGCATCAAGGATAATTCTGGCTGCTCGCTTCTGAAGGCGAAGGATACAGTCAAGTGATTCTCTGGAGGCAGATCCCCATACTGAGCAGCAATAATCAATGACAGGCAGAACATAGGCATTATAGTACAGGATTCTTGCATGATGAGGCAAATATTTCTTAATATTTTGCAACAATCTCAGTTTCGATGATATCAGCTGGCACTGTCTCTGGACATGTTTATCCCAGCACAGTTTTTCATCAATAATTACACCTAGTAATTTTTGTTCAGAAACATTTTCAATTTTGTTTTGGTCAAATTGGATAGAAAGATCCTTTTTGAACCTGGCCAACTTTGGTCGAGATCCTATTTTCATACATTTAGTCTTATCAAAGTTTACTGCCATAGTATTGTCTTTGCACCATTGTAATACTGTGGCACTTTCATTGCTTAATTTCCTTTCAACATCAACTAAATCCTTAGAAGATGTAGAAATGGTTGTGTCATCTGCAAATAGGTCTATGATGCACTGTTGGACATGTAGGGGTAGGTCATTAATGAAAATCAAAAAAAGCAGGGGTCCTAGAATAGATCCCTGTGGTACCCCACATTTTATGTCCCTGAAGTCCGATTTCACACTTCCCAGACATACTTTTTGTTTTCTCGAGGAAAGATAACTTTCCATCCATGACAGAGACTTGTTAGCTATATTGTAACAGGCAAGTTTCTTGAGTAACAATTTATGATTTACAAGATCAAATGCTTTTCTGAGATCAATATACATCACACCAGTTATGTTTCCTTGGTCAATTTGAGAGAGCCATTCATCCACAATTTTTGTCAGCGCTGTTTGGCAGGAGTGTTTAGAGCGAAAACCTGACTGAAGTTCATGAAGCAGATTGTTTTCATTTAAGAAACTTGTCAACTGACCAGCAACATGTTTTTCTAAAATTTTAGAAATGGTGGGTAATATAGAGATTGGCCTGTAATTGTTTGCAGCAGTTTTCGGGCCATTTTTGTGCGTTGGGGTAATTCTGGCATGTTTAAGTTCTTCAGGAAATATGCCGGTTCCGATGGATTGGTTAAATATATAGGTGAGAGACTGGGAGATAAATGGTGCCGATAGTTTCAGGAGTCTGGGACCCACTCCATCAAGGCCTGTTGACTTTTGGGGGTTCAGATTAATCAAGCTGTTGAAAACATCAGTTTGAAGAATGAAATCTGCATCAAACGTTTGGTCATCAGTAATTTTACTTCTGACAAACTGTTTCAGCTCTGGGAGATCATTCTCCTTCACATTCTGAGTTACAATTTCATTCACATTTATGAAATAATCATTCAGAATGTTTGCAATAATTTGAGGGTCATTGGTCTGTCTGGCACTTTTAGGGTCTTCAATCACTGTTGGGAAATGGGAAGATGTGGCCTTGGAACCTAACTCTTTTAACATTTTAGCGATATTTCGTGGAGAAAAGGTTTCAGGAAAACCTTCTTTTAGTGGCCAGTTACATCATGTATATAGATACTTTTTATTGTTTTTAATTCTTAGCATTTGATTATACAGTTTGTCAGTTTAGCGATAGTCATGCACCAGTGCACACAGTCGGGCGAAGACTCATTTCATACACTGGGCATGAGCTACTTAATGTCCTAGGTTAGACAAGGGGGGAAATCTGCAAAAATTCTATTTATTCGAAAACGAGTGGAAAGAAATATTTAACGAGTACTAGGTATACTAGGTACACATAGAGCTTCTCTGGCACTTTCTTCATTTACACATGCACAGATCTTGTTAGTCTGTTGTCGATAACAATTTTGTCATACAGTCCATAGATCATGTAGATACTAAGCGTAAAGAATACCATCACCATCTTTCTTTGGTTCCTTTTTGGGTCCACAAACAAACCAGTTTTGGGTTTTTATTTATCTTGCCATATTGTTGTTTAGCAGATTTAATGTATTTTAAAACCCCCACCACAATTGCCAAGCAGATGTACATAGTAATTTTAATTTAAAACTTTGAGTCTGCATATTTTAATGAAGCTCAACCATTTAGATAAATATCTTCACTGATGCTCCATATATGCTAAACTCTACATATAAGAATAATTAGATTAATTTGACTTGGACCATTAACGGTTTTAATGAGGTATCAGGGGTAAGTAAATATAAGGTGCTGGAATGCTATGTGCCCTACGTATCTATGTCTTTGGGTTTATACATGTACAATCATTAGTAATTAAAATTAAATACTATTTGCTCCCCCTTTTGGATATGTCGCTTGCAGCATCTAACTGGCTTGCAATAACATGAGAGTCCACCAATCCCGAGAATTCTGCTTAGTGCTTTGAAGGGGACATAATGGTAGGGGCTTTTTGGTTGGCTCAGCCAAACAGACCCCACACTGGTAGAGGTATCTTCTCATGTTGCTGCGCTCCAGCCAGCTTGGCACCATAATGCTGGGTAGATATATATGGACTGGTCCTTGGCATTAACCTCGGGTTAAAACGAAGACGATGACCTTATCTCGCCTCCCCGATTACAAGTAAAGTAGTTTAAATGCGGCCGTGATGTCATAAGGCTATTAAATATTCATGTCCTGGGCGCTCTGAACACCAAATTCAATTGAAAACAGTAAGATACTACATACTAGCGACATATCCAATTGGGGAGCATTGATAGGATATTAGTTTATTAAGATTGTTTAATCATGTGATGTTAATATAGCATAATTGAAATGTTACTGTTAAAGAGAGTATTTATAACCTAAGTTTTATATGGTTCTATGTTTTGTTATTACGAGTCCCTGTACAGAGGATGTTCTAATGATATAATCACTCACTTAAATATGACATGACTAGAAATCCCATTAAAAGTCTGAAAAACCTATTTTAACCCCATCAATAAGTACATATTTAAATGCCCATTATGTAAACCATCAATACTCATTGCTGACCTGACCATTGCTGATTGAATAGTTACAACCTGTGGCATGCCCGGATACATGGCCAGAGTAACCTGTATGCCATGAAGTTTTCTATGGAATTGCTATGTATTGTAATGGGCATTTAATGGGATAAATGTCTTAAGATTGGAATCATTTCTGAGGAGTCTACCAAATATATTTTGATCATCCTTTCAATGTAGGAGATTCAATCCATAATCAGTACAGTAAAGTACAAATTTGAGTAAATGTTACTGTTTTTGATAACAAGCAACCCAACAAATACTATGAACAATATCAAATCTCAGTTTTCAAAAAAAATGTGATTTTTAATAAGAAAATGAAACTGCTACTAAAGAAGAGTAATAAAGATTTTAGACTGATTATAGGAGTTACTAAAAAGCAGAGCTACAATTGTTACAAGGAAGAGCTAAGAGTTATAATAGGAGTTATCTCCCTTGGCTTGATTTTGCCATGCAGATTTTTGAACCACCTTTTAGCTCTGAAATGACGGGTTTTGACTCTTAAATAAGCATATCACATGATTCTTCACATATTCAAATTACGTAAAAAATAATCAACATAACTGAATTTTTATTTAGCCAAATTTTGAGAGAAGTCCTTAGTGATGAAAATGAAAAATTATATATTTTTATTTGTCATGAAGTGGTGTCTGAAAACTAAGATGGAAAGGCTATCACAAAATATATTTTATTTATGTAAGCGGGGCATATTCAGCTCATGGAAAACTTCTTCAGATTTGAATAAAATAGTGAATATAGACACCCAAGAAGTGATAAATCATTAATAACAGCTTACATCAACAAGGTTTAGCATTGTTATTGTTTTCAGTAACAAAACAGTCAAAGTGGGCATTCCGTTATAAATTCAGTAACTTAATTGAATTTTTGTACTTTACATTTACTGGACTGATAATGTTTTTAGCATTAATCCCTTTTTCATAATTTGATACATGATTTTCCCTTGATTTTCATGTGAGGATTAGAACATTCACTGTATCGTTGTTTTTAGAGCCATCACTTGTGTAACATATTTAACTATTATTATGTGTGTCTTTCATTTATTGTGATATGATCGAACAGCTGTTCAGCAATTTGTTTTACATGTATATATCGATTCCATTGTTGTTAGCTGTCAAATATATTTGCAATGCTTGTATATTTATATTGGTGTATGCATTGACTTTATGATGAGATTTGAAATCATATTGGCCTTTTGGCATCCAATAATATGAGGCTATAATTTATCATGTGACCACAGAGAAACAGGTGTCTGAATGGACACCTGAATAAACTAACTAAACTTGTAGACCAACATGTTGTAGGGACAACTGTCAATCAGATAGAAATTCATCTTTCTCAGACAATCAGAGGTGAAGATTTTCTTTACTGCATTAATTCTTGAGAAATTGGTAGGCAAATTGGCATGAACATTTTAGTTACATGGATTGACCAATATTTTTTGCGATGTTCTCCAAGGAATCCGAAATCGCCTCGATTCCTGGAATACGATTTATGAACCATTAAACATGTTAAATATATTTACATTGTTTTCCGATTGACCGTCTTATTTTAATAATTGTAAAACATTGTTCTCTGTCCATTTACTTGAGATACTCGTCATGCTTTCTCAACTGATATACAGTGAAACCTGTGAACACTGACACCTGGGTAAACTGACCAATCTCTATATTACCAGCATTATCCATGGTCCCAATTACTTCAATTTGAAGTATTTTGAACATTGATAATCCAGAACCCTGGTAAAACCTACACTATATTCAAGGGCATTGTTTTGGGGGGAGGGGTGTGAATGACCCCCTCCTAGTGCCGAGCTTGATGATATTTCCCTATGTTGAACAACACAGTACTGGGCTGTCTATATAAGTAAGCATAGGAAACGACCCCCTCCTAAGAAATCCTTGTGATGCCCATGATAATCTGGTTCCAAGCATGTTCAGTTTACACAGGTGTCCCTGTATCCCTGCACATTTGTCATTTGTCGAAGACATTGAATGCCTATTTTAAGGACAGCTGTCCATTGGATATGTTATCCTCACAGTACCTTATTGGATATTGAGTGTATGGTTCAAATGGTGAATTACATTCCTTCACTATGTAGCTAGAAATTGAGAGATGTACAAAAAATGTTATCAGGTCTGTATTATATCATCATGAACAATCTGCTGACATGGAGTGCTTGTGGATCTATATCTGACGTCTAATAGATATACAGTCTATAGCCTCTCTATATGAAGGCGCCTTGATTTTGTGCTTATTCTGATATAAGGCAGGTGCTATTGTATCTAACAAGTAAATGAATGCTGTTCATTTCATCCCGTTTTTCAAGGCTGAAAATGTACATGGTGGTTCTAATTTGGTTCCTGAATAACAGACCGCACTGCGGTGGTCTAATGGTTAGAGCGTCGGCCTCGTAAGCGGTAGATTCTGGGTTCGATCCCAGGCCGGGTCATACCTAAGACTTGAAAAATGGAACTTGTTGCTTCTTCGCTTACGCTCAGCATTAAGAGGATAGAACAAGGACTGGTTCGCTCGGTGTCAGTATAATGTGACTGAGTGGGGTGTCATGTCTGCCTACGGTATGATATTTCAGTGGGACAGCACTATAAAATGGCAGCATTAGATCTGCTCTGTTACAAGTAGGTTCCCCTTCCCCTCCCCTCCCCTCCCTTCCCTTCCCCGTCGTGATATAGCTGAAAAAATGTTGAAAGCGACGTTAAACCCTATTCACTCACTCACTCACTCCTGAATAACAGCGTTATAGGGAGGTTACACTGTACCTGTAATAACAGTGTTATAGGGAGGTTACACTGTACCTGTAATAACAGTGTTATAGGGAGGTTACACTGTACCTGTAATAACAGTGTTATAGGGAGGTTACACTGTACCTGTAATAACAGTGTTATAGGGAGGTTACACTGTACCTGTAATAACAGTGTTATAGGAAGGTTACACTGTACCTGTAATAACAGTGTTATAGGGAGGTTACACTGTACCTGTAATAACAGTGTTATAGGGAGGTTACACTGTACCTGTAATAACAGCTGTGTTATAGGCAGGTTACACTGTACCTGTAATGATCACAATGATCTGGTTGCCATATTGTCTTTACAAACCATGCGTACAGACTGTGCCTTTCTGCTCCCAGGCATAGAGGTTACAGTTGAACAATTACTGCTATTGTGTTAACTGACCATCAGTAGGCGGAGAGTGTTTGATAAATTTTTGATTGTTCAAATAAACGTTCTGTCACTCCCAAATTCTGATCTGATCAACGTTCAAAGTTTAAGAATCATAAATTGGTAGATAAATTTTCTCAAACTATATACAGTGATACCTGTGAGTACTGACACCTGGGTAAACCGACCAAGCACTTAATACCAACATTATCCATGGTCCCAATATACTGAAATTAGTACCATACTGAAAGTGCTAGTATACCAGTACTTTTAACCTAGAGACCAACAACTTTTGCCCTTTGGATATTTGCCCTTCTGACTATTTGCCCTTCCAGGCCATTTGCCCTTCCATCCATTTGCCCTTCACACTGTACATGGTACATGGAAAACTGATTTAGTAAACTTCTGACGAATATATTCAAGTTCGGTCTTAATGTTTATTTCATGCATGTGGTGTTTTAACAAAAGTTCACGAAGAAAAGATATCAAAATTTGTCCTCCAGACACATATAAAAAATTAGATATTTATTTGGAAATTGTTTAAACCACAGCAACATGTTTATTTTTTTTTTGAAAGTGAAATCAGATGTAAAATGCATATAAACAATCATTAAATGAAGTGAAAACATATGAAAAGATATTTATTTACATTTAGATCGTTGAAATTAGAGATACGTAAGTGAATGCCTTATTGAACTAAACTTGTTTGTTCAAAGCGATTTCTTTCATTCAAAAATCGAATTGGTCTTTGAAGTATCGGATGAAAGCGCTGAGTAAGAAATGCCACAAAGGAGAAAAAGAATATAAATAGTCAGAGATAATCCAGATTAACCCCTCACTGATCACCCATCACTTCCCAGGCGTGGATCACTCACAGATAATCCCGATTAACACATCACTGGTTTTGTTGCATAAAATGAACATTAAGACCAAACTTGAATATATTCGTCTGATGCTACCAGATGTGTGTTTTTGGTGCTTTAATTTAACAGCTACCAGATGAAATATCTTTTCTTTTTGAAGTTTGATATCTTTTCTTTGTGAAATAAACATTAAGAACTTGAATATATTCATCAGAAGTTTACTAAATCAGTTTTCCATATACCATGTAGTGTGAAGGGCAAATGGATGTAAGGGCAAATGGCCTGGAAGGGCAAATGGTCAGAAGGGCAAATATCCGAAAGGCAAATGTCCGAAGGGCAAATGACTGAAGGGCAAATGACTGTACTCCGACCAACAGTATAGTCTGGTTTCTCAGCATGGTCAGTATACACAGTTTTCACTGTAGTTTCTCATCCCACCAACTTTCGTTCAGATCTGGTCAGCACATTTTAATATTCCAGGGGGCAAACATCGTATTCTATACGGCTAATACACATCACTACCACAGTTAGTTCGTTCTGCGTAGCTAAGAGAAGAAATGGTTCAAAGGGACGATTAATCCTGTGACGGGATCAAAGTATTAGCTCGAGCATTCATTATCATATCTCAGTTTTATTTAAATAAATCTGGTTACTCACCCATCTTGCTATTTATATTTCAGCATGAATTGTATTTGTTAATCGGACTACCGAACAGGTATTTTGTATAATATCTTGTATAATTAAATGATCTTGGGCTCGTGTGATACATTCATGACATTATTGATGCACAATTGTCACCTGCATGTAAAAAACAAAAACACACAAAACATTATGAATGAAGATATTAGCAGGACAATTTTCTTACAATCAATGAAAATGGGGTTTTATGATGTCACCGGTGAGTTTTTAGATGAGATATTTTTCACCAGAACTTGAAGCTGCAAGCAGACTATACTGTGGCCTGCCAGCATTTTGAGATCGATCGTACTTGTATACATCATCTGGTAGTCCATTTAACATGTGCTACATACTGTGAACTCTGTTTTTGATATTACTAAAACTACATCTGTATCAGCTTTCCATTATATGTTTGTTATTTGATCAAATAAATTATAAGATGATAACTTGGCAATGAAATTGACTTCGTCTTCATGTAAACAGGAACATATTTATTGTCAAACAGTCATCGTTGAGAGAGGTATGTGTTCTCCATTATTATTTTTATCAAAGCCAAGGGAAAGCCACAAGACAACATACCTGACATACGTTGACTGGGTTTTTCACTGCTGATGTTATTTTTCAGGGGAAGTAATTCTCTCTCTGGTTTTGGAATCAAAGGGTTCCCTCCCTTTACCACCGTCCGATTCCTGGCAGCATATTCTTACGGGCTGATGAGCAATAATTTTGTTCCAGTCAGATCTTAAGTACATGCCCAATAAACTAGATGTTCCGCTTTCACCCTTGAGTTGCTGAAGCCTATGTTGTTTTGTTTTGTTTTTTTTGTTTTAGCAAAAACATACGTCTCCCCCAACCTCCCACCTTGCCTTGAGTGGGCACAGTATGTGTAGGAAGGTGCTATAAAATGAATGTCAACAATTATCCAAAACAAAGCCCTGTGCATCTGAAAATACACGGAGGCATTCATGCACTCGCACCAAAACCCAATCAGATGAAGCTTCCATCCATGTTTGATGAAATTCCGTCCAGTACTCAAGATTTCTTGCAGACCAGGCCTGTATATACATGTACAAGTAGACACACGGACGCATGCACACACACGCACCTACCTATGGTGTTCCATTTCGGCCATTTTCCCGTCGCGTTCTTATAATGTTAAGAGATAGAACGCGACGCGACGTCGCCCTTTTTAAACGCGACGTCGCCCTTCCCGTCGCGCGTCGCTTTTATCAACACGACGCGATAGGGGACGTCGCCCACGACGTCGTGCACGACGTCGCTCGCGACGTCGCCCATCCCGTCGCCCTTCCCGTCGCGTTCTTATAATGTTAAGAGATAGAACGCGACGCGACGTCGCCCTTTTCAAACGCGACGTCGCCCACGACGTCGCCCTTCCCGTCGCGCGTCGCCTTCCGGTATTTTAGGACAAAATCGATCTGCGCATGCTTAGGGAGCAGCTATTGCGATGTGGATCGTATGGCGAGGCCGTCATTTCATGAATGATCTCTGCCACTATCGATGAAGAAAATGTCAGCGTAAATGAATAATGATTATCCTGCATTATCGTATAGCTTTTAAATGGTGTTAAATAGTATAGTCCATGCTTGGAATGATGCCTGTTATGAAGTTATCTCTCGGAAAGTCTGCAACTCGCTGTGTTGTACTGTACAAATTATATCTTCGCTTCCAAAAATATACGCAACCCCCACATCCGTACATCGTCTTGAATTTCTTTATTCCCATTGGATTTACGCGTGTATCTGTCTGTGGCTTTTCTGTGTGCTTTTATGTGTTTGTGTTTTTCAGTTGTTCTTACAGTATACCTCCTTATGTGACCACATTTACCAGGCCGTTGAAAATATCCTTTTATTTACTGCTGTCCAACACTGTATACACTGTATATGGAGAGAGATAGTCCTATAACTCTCAAAAAGAAGAAAATTATGATGGAATTGAAGTTATTTTGTTCTTTCTACTCTTTCTAAGAACTGACTGAAGAATATTAGTACTTCTGTACTCTTTAAATCGTTCGGCATTTCCACGATCGTTCTAGACGATTGAACTTAAAATTCAGGACGAGTTCTTGGAGTTCGAGCAAGTTGCTCTTAACTGCAGAGATTCTTTCCTCATTTTCGAGAAAAATATAAAAAAAATCATCCTTGAAACACAATTGTCGTCAAATGGCCTGAACAAAACCTGGAACAAAATCCATGAATTATTTTAAGAGTGCATATCAACGAGATTTGAATTTTTCTTGAAATTGAGGAAAGAACCCCTGCAATTACAAGGACGTAGACAAGTTTTCAGATTTGGGGCGGGGGGGGGGAGGAGCTATACTATGACAGCACAATAAGGCGAGGGTCCAGGGGCCTAGGCGGCCCCGGAAACTGCAGGATCCCAGATGACTGGAGATGCGTTCTTGGCCTTTCCCAGTGGATAAAACTCAACATTAAAACGCACACGTTGTAACCAGGTTTTTTTTGGTCTTTTCTTGTATACATCATGTTGTCTTTATTGCACCATGTAAGCGTGCTGTCTGTGTCTTTTGTGCTGTACTCCGTGGTTTTGCCATTTATAGGGTGGGTGAAGGATGTCCAGTTGAAGTGTCCATGCTGCTTCAGTGATTTAATTTTTGGCTGGGTAGTGCTCAGTTGGTCCGTCGCGATATGACTGAAATAATGTTGAAAGCGACGGTAAATCTTACTCACTCATTCACACCTGTATCTGATTTAGTGTTAACTCCAGCACAGTCTTCGTGAATTATCAGTTTCATATGATATCCGCTACTCTTTTTCAATAAGTCTGGGATGTCTACAGCCAAGATTGCAAATGCCGATTTATAAAATCAGCCGATTTATAAAATCGGCAACATCTACTTTATTGGCAATTTTAGGAACCAAAATCAACTCCACTTTGATATAAAATATATTCTCTGAAGACTGAGGATACTGGACATGACTGCTTAGAGATTTATGTGGTTGTGTCGGTCTTATATGTTTGGTATATGTGTATGTGTGGTCGGACTCGATGTTGAGCTGGTATAGCTATGGTATATCCGTGTGTGTGTGTGTTCGCACTCGATGGGGAGCTGGTGTAGTTATGGTACATCCGTATATGTGGTCGGATTCGGTGGTGAGCTGGTGTAACTATGGTACATCCGAATACATGTATGTGGTCGGACTCGGTGGTGAGCTGGTGTAGCTATGGTACATCCGTATATGTGGTCGGACTCTGTGGTGAGCTGGTGTAGCTATGGTACCTCCGTATATGTGGTCGGACTCTGTGGTGAGCTGGTGTAGCTATGGTACATCCGAATACATGTGGTCGGACTCGGTGGTGAGCTAGCTGGTGTAGCTATGGTACATCCGTATATGTGGTCGGATTCGGTGGTGAGCTGTTGTAGCTATGGTACATCCGTATATGTGGTCGGATTCGGTGGTGAGCTGGTGTAGCTATGGTACATCCGTATATGTGGTCGGACTCTGTGGTGAGCTGGTGTAGCTATGGTACATCCGTATATGTGGTCGGATTCGGTGGTGAGCTGGTGTAGCTATGGTACATCCGTATATGTGGTCGGACTCGGTGGTGAGCTGGTGTAGCTATGGTACATCCGTATATGTGGTCGGACTCTGTGGTGAGCTGGTGTAGCTATGGTATCCGTGTATATGTGGTCGGACTCTGTGGTGAGCTGGTGTAGCTATGGTACATCCGTATATGTGGTCGGATTCGGTTGTGACCTGGTGTAGCTATGGTACATCCGTATATGTGGTCGGACTCTGTGGTGAGCTAGCTGGTGTAGCTATGGTACATCCGTATATGTGGTCGGATTCGGTGGTGAGCTGGTGTAGCTATGGTACATCCGTATATGTGGTCGGACTCTGTGGTGAGCTGGTGTAGCTATGGTACATCCGTATATGTGGTCGGATTCGATGGTGAGCTGGTGTAGCTATGGTACATCCGTATATGTGGTCGGATTCGGTGGTGAGCTGGTGTAGCTATGGTACATCCGTATATGTGGTCGGACTCTGTGGTGAGCTGGTGTAGCTATGGTACATCCGTATATGTGGTCGGGTCGATGGTGACCTGAATTCTTTATGGTACATCCGAATACATGTATGTGGTCGGATTCGGTGGTGAGCTGGTGTAGCTATGGTACATCCGTATATGTGGTCGGACTCTGTGGTGAGCTGGTGTAGCTATGGTACATCCGTATATGTGGTCGGATTCGATGGTGACCTGGTGTAGCTATGGTACATCCGAATACATGTATGTGGTCGGACTCGGTGGTGAGCTGGTGTAGCTATGGTACATCCGTATATGTGGTCGGACTCTGTGGTGAGCTGGTGTAGCTATGGTACCTCCGTATATGTGGTCGGACTCTGTGGTGAGCTGGTGTAGCTATGGTACATCCGAATACATGTGGTCGGACTCGGTGGTGAGCTAGCTGGTGTAGCTATGGTACATCCGTATATGTGGTCGGATTCGGTGGTGAGCTGTTGTAGCTATGGTACATCCGTATATGTGGTCGGATTCGGTGGTGAGCTGGTGTAGCTATGGTACATCCGTATATGTGGTCGGACTCTGTGGTGAGCTGGTGTAGCTATGGTACATCCGTATATGTGGTCGGATTCGGTGGTGAGCTGGTGTAGCTATGGTACATCCGTATATGTGGTCGGACTCTGTGGTGAGCTGGTGTAGCTATGGTACATCCGTATATGTGGTCGGATTCGATGGTGAAGTGGTTTAGCTATGGTATATCCGTGTGTTTGTTTGCACTCGATGGGGAGCTGGTGTAGCTATGGTACATCCGTATATGTGGTCGGACTCGGTGGTGAGCTGGTTTAGCTATGGTACAGACAATTTCCTAGTTCCGAATCTTTCCCAGATCCGGGTCAGTCCAGATTCACGGCTACATTTGTTTGTGATATACGGCGTTAAAAATACCAAACTTGCATGGCTGAAAAATATAATTAATTGTCTTCCTGTAAACAAGTTCAGCATCAGCCAGACCTAATTCGTTTGAAGAGAGAAAACTGAACTTGTATGTCGGCCAATGTCGAGCGGACGGCG